>QANT01002733.1:0-11368 GCA_003254885.1 Purshia tridentata
CCAAAATCACATTAAAATGAGTCCTCATAACATACAATGCAGAAAT
Source organism: Purshia tridentata (assembly GCA_003254885.1). NCBI lineage: Eukaryota > Viridiplantae > Streptophyta > Magnoliopsida > Rosales > Rosaceae > Purshia > Purshia tridentata. Next base: position 47 of record QANT01002733.1, read on the forward strand.
AGCTTGGGAATTAATAATAAGAATTATAATTAAGAAAAATACATGAACTGTTACAATTTTGTCTGAAATGCAGGGGTATGCACTTCTTTGTGTGGGCTTTCCTTCATCTGATGTTGAAGTTGAAACACAAGATGAGGATGAGGTAATGTATTCACTTTCGGGAAATGCTTAGAGCCCATTTGGATGTAAAAAATTAAAAAGGTTAAAGTCCATATTAAGTTTGTTCTGTCTCTAATTCATTCTGTGGATTCATTTATATGTCATCCAAAGAGCTTTAGTTCTAGAATTTCTTGTACCGTTATCTTTTATGGCATTTTTGGTATATGATGGCATTGTGTACCATCCTAATTACCTCAATTGTTCTCACAACAAGTGATTAAATCACCCTCAACCACTTGAATGGAGATTGGATTATTTTTCAATTGTCTTTCCATTCATCTGGGTCATAGAAATCTGAAATTCTTGGCACATACAGGTTTATTGGCTTCAATTTGGGAGATATTTTGCACGGGGACCAATTGTGAGTTCTTAATCCTCTAAAACTCTCAAAACATATAATCATAAAAAAATGTAGGAATGATATCATGGGGGAAACAAAAGCGAATAATTGAGCTAATGCCAAAAAAACTCCTCCTTTTAGGTTATCTTACTTGTACAATGTGTTCATGCTGCAGGAAAGAGATGATTATGCATTGGAGTTAGCCATGGGAGATGAATAAACAACGTATAATATTGATTTTGGAGTTAGGATCTATTGAGTAAAATATTGTATTTTGTTTTTTCCCAGTACTGTACTTTTCCATCTTCACTCCCCTAGTCCTACAGTTTGGCCTTTTATGTACCTTTCTCTCCATGGAGTGTAAATTCAACGCTAAGTATGGTCTTCTAACAGCCTGGATAATGTTATTCCAAACATGCTTGGATTGTGAAGGTTGTTGAGTTTGGATTGAACAAGGCCCTGCGTGGCTTGAATCATTCCTTCGGGATGGCCTATATGTAATCAGTTCTTATGAAATATAAGCTACTTCTTTTCTGATTGAAAAAGAAGAATGATATGCGACCACTTGTTGAATGCAATCTATCATGAAATGTTATTTTGAAAATGATCACCTGTTCACTCCCTCTTTCCAAAGACCTAGCATGGAGAAAATTGAAATATCATGGAAATAGTTTTGTTGATTAGCAAGAGAATTGATGCGACAAGAATGATCGGTTTAAATGGCCCCTTTCATATATATGTATATTTACTCTATTGCTTGTTGCTAACTTATTTGTTACTAACAGGATAGAATACATTATATTGGGTAGTACGAAATTTCCAAATTCTAGAAAATTTGGAGGGTGATATGGTGAAACTTTCTAGAAAATCCTTGAAGAAAAAATTCATCAGAAGAAGCGTGACATGGCACTGTAGCAGGCATCTTAAATAGGTGATAACTTGTCAATTCTAGCTTGCATTTGATCTCTTAAGACATTATTCGAAATGTTAATTTTAAATTTCCTTGGAATTAATATCTTCCTACTGTTTGAATCACTATTAATTAGCCATTGAGTCTGTTAATTTTCTAGTTGAGCAGCTTTTCAAACATAGTGTTGGAGTTTTGGAAGTATTTGACCTTTGTAGTGCATGTGATGCATTGAACGACCATGTCTGTGTGAGGGTGTTGATGTGATTTGATTGTGCTATTGGCTGTTAGGTAGGTATTGGATATGAGTTTGCAGCCAGGGTGCCGGTTGGTTTTCTTTGAAAAACCGAAAAAAAAAAGATTTTATTGTTCTTTTTGGGGGTTCAAAGATGCTTAACATTTGAGAAGTGGGAAGGGGAAAAGCAAGAGTTGAATTCTCAGTGCGGCAAAAATAAGTATTTGACTACTGGAGTTATAATGAGCCCCCACATGAAGGAGTTGCTTTTGGTTGAACAAGAAGGTTTTTCAAAGCCTAATTGGAAAGGGATGATAGGAGTTGGTTTTTGAGTAGAAGAGTCGTTCAGTTAGTGATGAGGGTTCTGGTGAGATTTTTTCCCTGGCCGATTGAATCTGGTCATGGAATATATTGGTTGTGGCTTTTCAGTTTTCATCATAGGTGCTTGGTTGTGAAATTTTATTTCAAAAGGATTTGAAGTGACCTATGGATGAGAAAAGGAATCTTGAGTGACTTAGAGGGAAGTTTCAACAGTCTAATGGTACAGGAATCTTGGTAGGGTTTGAAGCATGAAGTTGAAATGGTCACAATTACTGTCACAATAAGGAAAGGGTGAAGCTGATAACACCAGAAATCTTAACGAGGCAAGGAGTGAAATTGAAAATAACAAGAAATGAAAAGGATCAAGACTCAGAAGAAAAGTTTGAAAATCCTAGGTTTATTGGGATTCAACCTTTTTATGATTTGGATTGGCCAATTGAAAACCTACACCTAATGGGATCTGGAGACATACGCCTATATAAAAGGTTGAGCTGGGGTTGAAGACATTACACCCCTCATTATCAACCACTTGGCCACTTTAATTTTTAGATTTCATTGTTCTCTTTAGTTTAATTAGCAGAAGATTTCTTTCTTTCTTTTATTTTTTTTTAATTGCCTTGTTCCTTTCAGATTTTAGTCTTTAAAATCTACTCTATGGAAAATCATCTATTACAAGTTAGATTCGTGCACTAAAATTGTATGTTTTACCTGCTTCTTATAATGACAATATGGTGTTCCTGTTTCCGTTCATCTACTTCTTTTACTCGTGTTGCTCCTCAAGTAAGTGGACAGCTGATAATTGAAACACCATGTGAGTCTAAATTTCCTTAATACACCATTAATGATTCTTACTCATTCCCAAACACACTTTTAGAATTTTAACAGTACATTACTAAAAATAACTTAATAACTTTAAAATTCACAAAAAAATCAGTGGACGTTAAGAGTTGTTTTTCTGGTTCACCTGTGTATATAGTCTTTGTGTTTCCTTGAATATCAGTTGGTGAGGTCCAGTTGAAGTTAGGCAAGGCTCTTTGTCCTTTTTAGTGTTCTGTGGCCCTGCCACCACTTAGCTAGGCAGCATGAGTAGAAAAATTGAGTGAGTTGTGTGGATCTGTATTCTGATGTAGACGATTGTGTAGAAAGTAAAGAACAACCCTGGATTGGTACTTTTCCTTGAAGATAGAAGACTTTCTAGTCAAGTTTAAAAAACTAAAGAGTGCTTGAAGTGCAATATATATTCAAGCTAAAGAACAATGAAAATAATGAAAGCAACTAAGAGCCAAAGTAATAAGCAAGGACACCGATTTAAATAGTCTGGAAATCCACTATCAACCAAACAACTACAGGGATTTTTCACAACTCTCAACCTCACGACCTTACTACTGAAAACTGCAACACACCACTATGCTCTCAATTCTCCCACGTTCACAACCTGAATCCCATACACCTTTGATCCTAAAAAATGTAAAAAAATTGGCACTTCCCATTATTGTCCTTTATGGATAAAGGAGCACTAATACCACTGGATAAGGATTCTAAACCAATTCCTTGATGGATAAAGAATGACCAAACTTTCCTTGGTGAACAAGAAATAACATAACTGGACATTTTCACATCATTGTCACTTTCAAAACAGGACACTAATCACACGGAGAATTTGAGCTATATATAAATTCTAACAAAGAGCTTCAGCTATGACTGAACGATAAAAGGATATATACATGGTGGTGTAATTAGTTTATGTGAGTGTTTTTTTTCTTCTATTTCAACCAGAACCTCCTTCTAATACTGCTTAAATGAGATCTCTAGCGATTATCCAGCACATATAAAAATCAAATCCTCGAGATCCTTTGCGATTCTCCAATATCAGATTGGAGAGCAGCTTTGCTATAATTTAAGATTAGTCCCTTTGCAGTTGTAGATTTGGAGATTTTTGTGCTGTAAATTGTTTTGTATTGTAGCATTGGTGGGGACTTCTTGTCTACTATCTTGTAATTTTGTGTGCTTAGCAATCAAGTTGTGTTTCTTCTCAAGCTGTGGAGTAATAAATTAGATCCTTTGCTATCCACTAGCATCAAATCATTCCCGATTTTCATTGGATCTGGATTGATATTTTACAGATTGTGCCTATTTAAATCTTGATTTGTGAACTTGGCCAAAAAAATCTTGATTTGTGAAGAATTGTTATCACGTTTATTACTGTCATTGTCCATTTTGAGTTCAAGTTTGGTGATCATGTGAATTTACTCGTGAAAAAAATAGCACAATGGTCCTTCAATACTTTTTTTTGGGTTTGGGTCCTTCCTTACTTTATTTCTTTTGTTTTCTAAGTTAAATGCTAGGAACATTAATTAATTATACTAGTTTTGTTGGTATCTTTCAAATGGAATATAAGTGTCTCCATCAGTTAATTTTGGCACAACTGTATATATCATTATCACTCATGTGGGAGGTAATGTCAGACAAATCAAGGTTAGCTTGCTATCCTTGTCATGTGTTTGGTTCTATCACTTTTTACTATTTGTAAGTACAATATTGTTATTCTTGCTATCCCTCATGCATTGCGGGACAATTTGCAATTATTCTTGACTTGGCTGGATCTGGAATATGACTTAAATTCTCAGAAGTCAGAAAACAAACGTGGAAAAGTTTTTGCTTGCCCTATCAATCAGATTTAAGTGTAGAATGGTTGCGATTATCGTAGTTTTTCTGCTTGTCTGCATAAATTGGGTTGAATTTTGTAAAATGCATACTGTTGGTGTGACTTGTTGATTGATCTAATGACCTTATACACCATTTTGTAAGTGCATGCTGTTGGTCTACTTATTGGTAGTTGTAGACCTCACCATTGGTTCACAATTAATGTGCTTTAGTCCTGCAGATATCTTGTTGTCCTTTGATGGTATGGTATCAACAACAGCAATCAGCATACACAAATGCACCACTTTGATATTATATGTATGTTTCGACGGAACACTTCTGAAAATGACCTGGGATAAAAGCAAGAGGAATCAAATTTCAGAGTTTTGGAATTGAAGCAATGCCTGATATTAGATCTGCTACAAGTCTCTCAAGAGTTTCTGCATACAAGAATATTAACTTCCAAATTTTAGTTGGAAAACATGCAGAAAGGTACTACTAGAACTTTCACCAAACAAAAATGTGTTCGAGGGACTTTTTTTCAGTTTTTCCACTAGATTTTTGTTTTGAAGAAGCTTGTGGTTTGTGTGCACCGGAATAAAGACGTTTGCAACAGACAGGATACAAAAGCTCTAACTTGTTTGGAATAACCTTAAGCTAAAGAGACCACATATATTGACAGATGAATTCAATGACGTCATGCCATTAAGGCATTAACAATGGTCAAAAGTGACTTTCTCGTCTTTTACATGTGATACTGATATCAGACAAAAGAGCTTTAGAACTGTGGGAAGATATTTTTGAACCAAGGCTTGAAGCTTCACTAATGGGTAATGGTAATGGATGAAGAGACTCCAAAATTTTTGCTGAGATGTAATGTAAGACATAAAACATTTGATGTGGGATTTGTTATATTCTCCACAAGTCTCCTCACATGTGAGATTGAGCAAAACAAGTGGATGAATTATTACTTTACTATGATATCATGTTAAAGTTGGAGCACCTAATTCAATATCAATACCATAAAAAGTTTATTGGTTTACCACTATTTCTAAAGATTTAATCCATTAAGATATAGGTCAACAATTACTTTAAATTCTAGTACTTCCCCTCCTATGTGGGTTTCTCTCTCCACCACTAAAACCAATATATGGAATTCAACTTATATTGGAAGTTGCAAGTTGCAATTACGGGGATTGGAATTCAAGACCTCTAAAAGTAGTACAAATTAATGTTAAAGTTAGATTTTTGAGCACAGCAAAAAGCAATTGATAATGGAAGGAGAGATTTTTAAAATATTTGTATGATGTAAGGTTGAGAATATTTTTTTATTCCCGAATCTACATAGAATTGAAGAAAGCTTTATACTCAACCATGCATTATTGGGATAGAAATAGAAGTCATCAATCACTGGTGCTTACTTTATAGTTCAAATAGTTTACCAATTGACAATGACATGTTGGGGGAAAGCGAGGCAGTGGGGCATTTCAGCCCAAGGTATTAAATTTCAAAATTTTTATTTTTTGAAGTGTTGAAATATTACTAAATTAAAATTATCGAAATTTTGTTAAAAGTTTCAATTATTTATTTTAATTTCTACCGAAATTAAATTCTTTTGAAATTTTTATAATTTTGAACCTTCCAAATTTTGTCGAAATCCAAAATTTAATTTCTTACTTCAAAAAGGTCCATAATTTGTAATGAATTTTTATGACTGGAGGTGAAATTCAGTGCTTACTTAACAACCATGCTATAAATTTCAGTTAGGTTGAAATTTTCCATTGAGAAAAGTTCATCCAAATCTGATTGAACAAGCACTCTTGTCTTGTATATAAGATTCTTTCCGACTTTTCTCATTCTAAGGAGCCTCTGAGAGGTTACTAGTGTGAACATTGAAGCAGTCAAGATCATACATTGAAAACCATATAATTTACTCACCTCAAGATTATAGTTGAAATATCTCCTGGTCCCCAAAATAAAATTCTTGGATCAATTTGTTGGGCATCTTAATTGACTGCTAACCAAGTAATTCTGAATGAAAGTTGACAATGCAAAGGCACAAAGTATAAAAGATAAAGGTTTGCCCTGTACTTTGATGCCATTATACAGTCACAGACTCACAGACATGTCAAAGTTAAAGAAAATGAAGTTTATCTTATCCAAAAGGTTTCCAGATGCACTCAAAAACCAATCGTCTTCTTGTACAATGCTTCTCCCCTACATCCAATCTGACATGGCTACTTATTCATAAAAGGATCACGCAAGGAAAAAATAACTCTATACATGTGAGCTCACTGAACGATGCAATCTTGGAGATATACTGTAAGATGCAAAACCAAAGTTGCGGCAGCTTTAAGTGTATGGTAATCTTAGACGGCGTTGAATTTCTGTTCGGGAGTGCTTGTCGAGACCTTAACCAAAGTGGAAAATTGTTAGTTTCTGTAAATGCAATACTATTTGAGTACTGTGTATATATAAGTTCAGAAATGAACTATTTGAAATAAGGAGGCAACTTGTATAGGTTCAGAGGGTATTTATTCCAAAAGAATACAAAATAATCAGAGTTGTGACTAAAGCATCATGAATTTCCTTTTTAGACTTTTCTGCATATATATTATGTGGTTTTGGCCATTTATTCAGACAAATTTTGTTCAAGATGGTTTTTACTATCACTATACAATCAAGTGATATTTATAAACCAATACCAGAGAAACTCATTCACTTCAATTTACATCCACAGAGTGAAAAGAAATTATGTACTCACCCCAACTGATGTCACAAAATTGCAAACAGCACATTTCACAGATCTTGCTCCATATTGGTACATTAATAGCATCCTGCAGTTCCCACAATTCACATGTGCCACCTGATTTGCTGTCACAAATGCACATTGGATTCTTATCTCCATCAATGATTGTTTCACTGAAAAAGGAAAGCAAAGAAACACACATCATAAAGCTACTCATCTATCAATCAATGGTTTGATACCTTCCAAGGCTAGATTGACAGTGTGACAGCATGAACATTGTACGCTCGTTGCTCCGCGGATATACATGAGTAGGGTGTGGCATCCTCCACAGACCAGCTGTGCCATTTCTGTGCCTGCTTTTACACATAAATGTGATTATGTCTAGACTTTGTCAAATTTTGGATCAAATTGATTTTAAGAGCTAAATGACAGCACAATCTAGCTATATTAACGGTAATGTTCTCTTGTCAAACATACTGTGAATCTGGACAACACATTAAGTCAAGAGTCAACCTACCAGGAGGTGGCACAGCCGTGACTGCATTACAAACAGCGCAGCATACGGACGTGGCTCCGACTGGATAAAGTAAAAGATTCCGACATCCGGAGCAGACAAGCTGGCTCTGTGCACCTGAAGAACAACAAAGTTCTTTCATAGATAGGTTGGGGTTTAATGAATCATCTATACAGATACGAGGGTTGTAAAGATGCTAGGCATTAATCCTGTCTTAACCTATATATGCAGCACTTTTAATTGCAGATTATCTCTCATATCAAAATTTTGCCATCATAAATTCCAAGTTACTTATCTTTGGATTTGCCTAGTTTAATTAGTAATAATGTATGCCCTTCATTAATTGGAACTGTATGAACTTTCTCAATGGAAAATACAGTTTTGTGTAAAATTTTATTAATCTGGCTGTAGAAAAGAAAAGAAAAACAGAGAAGGGAGAAGAAGATGAATAGAAACAAAGTCTTTGACACTTGTTTACATCATCAAGTAGTTGTAAAATGCCAAGAATTCTCAACCAATCATGTATTTTCTCAGCAGCCAAGCAGACAGAAAAATTAACATTGTTTAGAAGCCACATAAGGAGAGATTTTCAGGATTATACCATTTGCAGGTGGTGTATAGGGTGCTGAAGGAGTTGGATATGGGGCAAGTGGAACTGGCATTATAAAATTACAAAACTCTCTTTCACTCTCTCTTCCAATTAGCTTCTAAAAGCCAACAGCATCAGACACAGGGGACATCACATTCTTACCATACCTGGAAAGTTAGGCAAAAGATAATTAGAAAACCACTTGAAAGAGTACTTTGAATATACAAGGAGACAATGAGTCTCATACCATAAACAGGATTAGACAGCTTGCCACTGAAAATTTTGAGTAAATTGCAGGAACTTGAAAAAGAAATCTCAGAAAATTGCATTACCAAAAACCCAATAGCCCAATATATACAAATATATTTTATTGAAAGACATACATATATATATATATATATATATGTATATGTATTGGCCCAAAAAAGCCATACATGTGTATTGAATAATACTATACCTGGCCTGAAGTTAAATGAAGTTGCCCGGAAAGATAGAGAAAAGCATGACAACACTATAATAGCTGCGGAATTCAGTTGAAATGTTTTAAGTGGGGCAAACACATACCTATACCACTTGCAGATCAAGTGGGAGAGAGAGAGAGAGAGAGGATATAGTTGAACAGGACTATTTATAAAGTAGTAGTGTGAGAGAGGTTGTATTAAAGATGGGGTAAATAGTCATTTTGGTCCCCAGACTATTATACTTGTATCAGTTTGGTCCCCAGACTTCTAATTTGAAAAATTAAGAACTCTGACTTTTTCAATTTTGTCAATTAAGGGCTTTTTCATCAATTTGCACATTTTTTATGAAAATTTATGTTTTTATAACATCATGTAAAGTCTTTTTTGAGTGTAAAATGATTTCTTTTAGTTAAATCTTACTTTTTTTCTTTTAGTTAAATCTTACTTTTTTTTCTTCATGCATCATTTTTTTCTTGTTTTTTTCTTGCTAAATTTGGATGAAAAATGTCTAAATTGATGAAAAAGTCCTCAATTGGTAAAATTGAAAAAGTCAAAATCCTTAATTTTCTAAATTGGAAGTCTGGGGACCAAACTGATATAAGTATAATAATTTGGGGATCAAAATAACTATTTATCCTAAAAAATGAGAAGAAAAAGTTACCTATATTCTCATGAGTCTCGCTCTTTCTTCATAACTTTGAGAAATAAAGATAAAAAATATATACACTAGTTACATGCAAATTTATTATAAAATGGGAGTTGTTACCTTATTTTTCACTCATTTCATTTCTAAGGCGCAAAGAAACTTTCAGTCTGCCTTTTTTTTTTTTTTTTTAANTTTTTTAAAACGGGGATGTGGGTGAGTGATTAACTTCCAGTTTTTCTGTTGGTGGTATATCAAGATCATTACCTTTGTCAGAAACCCCGGGCCCACCACACCCCTACTCTCTCTCCCTCTCTCACCTTTCTTGAGCTCTTTGATAGTGGTGGCAGAGCATTGCATGCACGTGAGTGGTGCGATTAGCCACACGCTCTCCTTCTCATGGAGCATTGGAAGGCCTAGAGTGAACCACGTTAGTCAAAGGAACAATCGATCAGTAGTCAAATGTTATGAACACAAAGCCTAAATTTGCAAAATAGTAGCTAGTTTTAGTTGGTGGTCCTGTTTTGAAGAATGGATCAGAGTAAAAGCTTTGCAAAATAGAAGCTTGTTTTAGTTAGTGATCCATGTTTTGATGTAAAAGGTGGGCAACTCGATCTACTCTGCTGCTGCTTCACCTGCTATATATACATAGTAATTAATATTTACTATATAACTGTGTACGCATAAACATACATGCATCATGCAATTAATATACTATCTTTTATTTTGAGGGTGCAACTGCCCTTAGTTGGTAAGTTTTGTTTTTGTCTTCTTTACTTGTTTAATACGTACGTAGGAAGAAAATTGGCTACATTACAATTTTTATCTATGTAATTTGATTCATTTTTCATTTTAGTATAGTAATATGTAGATTTGTCATTCTTGCTGTTTTTTCTTTTATTTAAGATTTGATAATATAACGGTGACCTAACAAACTGTCATAAGTATGAATATTTTAATTATTTTGCATAGAGTCTATACAAATTTTGTATGTATTTTTTTGCAGAAGTGCTTTCGGTAACAAGTCTTTACAAATGCTATAGTCATCACGTGGTCAAAAAAAGAACAAATTGTAACTTATACTTATGAAGTGTAGGGGGTTTAACAACTTGCACCCAATTGGTTCAAATTTTTCAATTTGGTATTAACGTTTTGATGACTTAAAATTAATTATCTTACTGTCTAATAGACGTTAATTTATAACATGGCAATTGTGGGTTCCATATTTTGTTGACTTATAAGGTTGAACTACTTTCTAAATTGTTCCTTAAAAAGTGTTTCAGTAATTTGATATGAACTTGTAGTTTTTTAACGACCTTCAAAAATTCATATCAAACTTGATGTACTAAAAATGCACATATGCACGTATAGAGAAATCATTCGACCTTATATATTAAAAAAATTATATGGGAATTAATGTATAATTAGACATTAAAAAATATGACAATAGTGAATTGTAAGTAAATCAAAACATTAGCTACTAAATTAAAAATTTTAAAAATATAAGATGCAAATTGTGAAATACTCTAAACCTCATTGATGTAAATTATAATTTGCTAAAATTGAGGGAGTTACCAATTGGCAAAGGCGGAGGCATATTAAGACCTAAAGTGGCCATGACGTCCCCAACTGTCATGTAGTTAATTTCTTTGAGGTTTAAGAAATGGATTTAGAATTGAACAATATACTTTCCTCAGTCTCTGATTGGAGGAGTCCTCTTACAGATGCATGTCCTTTTTGGTCTTTTCACTCCCCCACCCA
>QANT01002734.1:0-10136 GCA_003254885.1 Purshia tridentata
CCTGCCCCTCCCTCCCTCTCCCCGCGGCTTATACAGGTATTGCAGAGCAACTTTGTTAAAAACAAGAATGCCAAAGGATCGAAAAAACCAATGACTTTACCTTATCACAAAGCTTTTGCAGCTCAGTCATTGCAGCTGGTGACAGTACATCTGGTCGAATACTCAATGCTTGCCCAAGTTTGATATATGCGGGACCCAAAGAGGTTACAATTTCCCTTAATTCAATGGCCCTAGCAACTTCATTCTGATTAAGAATACATGGATAAATCAATATATCAGACAGAAGCAATGATGAGTGCATGTAAAGGTTGAATGTGCAAAATACAGTTCCAGTTCTCCACCCCAACATGCATGTTCTGTGGGCACAAGATGAACAAAATTTTGCAACAGGAACATAAAAGACAGAGGAAACTGCCTAACTCATTGGTGGAAAGATGTTTTTAAGAACATTGAAGCACAGTGCCTCTTATACACAGTTACATCAATAATGAAGGATAATGGAAAATCACTTCAACAGGACAAGGAACAAGCAAGTCCAATAAATTAAAGACTTAAGGAAAAAAAAGAAGTACCACTTTTAGAGATTAACAACTCAAAATTATTCTAAAACCATATGGAACAGTTACTGTACTTAAATTGTTCAATTCTCTCAGAAGATTGTAGGCAAGCAAATATATCTCAAAGGCAGGGTAACAAAGACTCACCTCTTTGACCTTCTTGTTTATAATATCCCACACAAGACGTGAGAGAAAGCCCCCAGCAACAGAAAGTAATTGGATTACACGCGTCACAACAGCTCGTGGCCGTTTTCCCCAATAAGCAGAGATAGTAGTAGGATCATATGCCAAAGGCAAAAATTCACTACTTTCATCTACCTATGGATCCAAAAAATTACATAACATCAAAACCAATATAGAGAAATAAAAAAGCTATACAAGGTACCAAATAGAAAAGCTTTGGTCATTTGTGGCTTCAGTTGTAGAGAGCATGAAGGAAGACCAAAGTGATATACATACATTCATAGTAAAATGTGATCACTTAATTTATACTGGAAGGATGTAGCTCCCAATGAATTGCAGCTTATCATTGTCTCATATAACTAAGCAAAGTCATCCACAATAAAACCTCAAAAACCCCTAAGGAAGACCTTGAAATGTTAACACTCATTCGGAACTGGTTTTTGTATTCCATTTTAACAGAGCTTCACATTCATGTAGTTCCAATCTCATCCACACCCAAGAGAAAAAGTGTAGCACATGGCTCCAGGACTTGTAAGATTATTAGTTATCAAATAGCAATAAAGAGCAATTACTAATTAGCCTATTGCCTAGAAAGTAACACCTCATAACTCATAAGTCATAACAACTTGCGTTTTTTTTGCACTAAGTACCCAATTGCTGCATTCTTCTTACAAAAATTTCAGCATCATTTCTAGTGTCTGATATTTTAGCACAAGAAGGATTTTCAATGATTACTATTTTGAATCCATTTCACAAGATTTCATAGAAAAAGCAACTTGAATATCATTTAGTCAATAGGGTACACATTGAATAGCTATCTTACATACCTCAACAAGGCGAAGCTCAACATCATCCTCAGCAAACTGTGAATCCTTTAAATTTTGTCCCCGAAGACCTTTCATGAGTATTGCCAAGTCTTCGTTTTCTTCCATCTGTGCCCTCACTCTTTTTATTTCTTTTGAAACATCTCCAATTCTCTGCCATTTTCCAAAACCAATCATGAATGAGTAAAAGAATAAAATTGCATGAACCAATCTATTAATATTGAAATTATTGACGTCTCAGTTAGTTAAGCCACTAAACCTACCTTAGATAAGTTCGTAAGCGACAGAAAGAGATAGTAGATGATAGGCTCAAACAAAACCACAAATCTTAAATGAGTTTCAAGCACCAACAACTTGCTATGCAACCAGTTTTTTTAGTTACTAATCATCAAAAGATATGAATAAATAAAAATGAAACTTTTGAATTCAATTATACGTGGAATTCAATCTATTTGCAAATTGAAACCACATTTTCCTGAAGAAAACATGAAATTTGACTTTCTTAAACTGAATCCAACTATATGTCTCCGCTGACTCAACTATTGTATACATGTTAGTAAACGTTCTTTGACGGTTTTTCATTTCCCGTTCATTTTCTCTTCCGGTTTCTAATAAACCAAAGAGACATTTGAATACCCAGCACTACCAGAAGAAAAGCAGACATTTGAATGATCAAATTTTCCCACACTAAAACACCAATCCAAGCAAAGAAAAAATTCACAAAAAAACCAACAACAAGATTCAATAGCTAGTTTGAAGATTAATTTAATTATCCAATTCACCGTGGAAACTCCATTTATAGGTTTTGATGGCGGAGACCTCGAGGAGCCATTGACGGCGGTCCGAGCTGGTTTAGGTTGGTTAGGAACTCCATTGACGGATTTTGAGTGCGGAGTCCGTGAAGAGCCATTGACGGTGGTTGGCGAGCCGGAAGGAGGGGGTTTGGGCTCTGTGGCAACCGCCAAAACCCGGTTGATTCGTCTGGAGACCCGAATTCTACTGCCTGGAAATGAATGTTTGGCTATGACGGAGGTGCCACGAAGACGAAGGGTTTCGATTCCGCAGCAGGCGAGCTGTGGCGCTGCGTCCATTGGGCGGAGCCGTAAGACTCCTTTAGAGAGAGAAAAAGAGGAAGTTTAGAGCGGGAGGGAGACAGAGAGTGTGTGTTGAGACTTGAGGCTCAAAACTCAGAAGATGTCTCTGAGCTTTGGAGGTTACTGGCCGTTGGAGGAACACGTGGCACAATGCGGAGCAAGTTAAGGTGTAGTCAGTACTCAGTGGTGTCTCGCTGTCTGTCTTGTTTCAACTCTTCAATCTTTGGGTTCTTTTTTTTTGGCCACCGTTCATCCACGTTCATCCCGCCAAATGTGAACCGTTTGTTTTTTTTTTTTTGGCTTCGAAGGGCAACTTTATTATGCGACTCAATAAACTTCAGAAGCCCCTTGAGAATGAAATTTTCATGTATTTCCTATGCTTTTTATAAGTAATGTGATGGGAGTAAGCGTTATCATTGTACATTGTAGACCAAATATATTGTTGGGTTGCACATGAATCTCTTATGCTAAATTAAGGTGGAAGACTTAGAGTTATACCTAGGCAAAATTATTGCCATGTGTCATTACAGTAAAGCTGTCCCAAAAATCAGCAAATTTGCATTACAGGCTGTACCCAGCTGTTAAGGACACTTAACAACTTTTCAGAGGTGCAAAACAACAAGAAACAAATACCCCACACGTGGCAGCCAAGAAGGAAACCCTAGCAAATTTTTGATGACTATAAAGCCATCACTACATGAAGAAATCAAGATCATCAACAACCCCCGAAACAAAAACTCAAAAATCAAGAAATAACAAACACTTTCTAATTATTCTCTGCCTTAGGCTAGAATTGCTCTTTTGTCTATTTCTGCATTTATAGCTTTATTCTTTCTAAAACTTGTGAATCCAGACTTAAATGGTAATGAAATCTGAATCTTTTTCACTCTCTTCCTTCATTTAGTGTTGTTATTTAATATTTGTGAGCAACAAGCTTTAAATACAATTTCTAGTTTTTATGAGCTTTGCGGCAGTTTGCTTCATCTTCTAGATTTAAATATTGAAATTATGATTAGCAAAATGAGCAATAATGATTGTCCAAACGGTTAAGAAGCTATTTTTATCTTTTTTAGTGCTTGAATCACAGCTTTTCTGCTTTGTCTTTAAAGCTTTTAAATCAAATCTTTAGATCTTTGCCATAAACACCAATAAAGTCCTATATCGTTTAGGCAACAACAGACCTTGACTTGGGGAAACAAGTTTTCCTCACAGTCCACAATTGTTTGATCTTGCTCAAGCCAGTAGCACAGGCCGGAGAGAATCTCCTATTTTAAATTCCACTTCTCAATGGTGGCATGCCTGCAAACTCGTCAACACATAGCACAAGTTGACACGTTTCCTAAAACCATATTTTTGTGTCGAAACACTTAGATATGATTGAAGAGTAATTATTTGCTATTATGGTAATCATGACATTGATCTGCATTACATTGGTTTCAATGCCTCTGTTTTGGTTAATACGTGGCTTCACTAACATGGCTGTTGACACTGTGAGGTATTTGAAAAAGAGATGGAATTGTGTAAGCCAAGATACCATTGTATTGATCATATATAGAACAGGTACATGATGACTACAAGAGTCCAAGTATGACTATAACACAGTAAGGATAAATACTAATGTAACAGATAAATACAAAGCATGAGTACAGTATAATCAGGTAGATGAACTACTAGATAGGATAGGATCCTTATCACTCTTATCACACCCCCGCAAGCTAACAGGGCGAGTGAGAACTAGAAGCTTGGAAATGAGATATCAAAAGCATGTAGTTGATAATTCCTTGGTTAGCACATCTGGAAGCTGATCTCTAGTGAGCACACAGAAAACATCCAGTTATTTTTGAACAACCTTTTCCCTTAAATAATGAAAGTCAACCTCCACATTCCGAGTACGGGTATGAAAAATAGGATTAGAATCCAACGATATTGCACTAATATTGCGACACCATAGCTTAGGACAAAATAGATGAATATGTAAATCACGAAAAATGGATCGAAACCATGATAGAATGGCTGAAGTATAGGCCGCGCCTATCATCTGGGACCCCAACATAGTCGGCATCAAAATATGCCTACTAGGATCAGGGTCCAAGAGTATAAAGAAGACCATGTGTTATCGTACTCTTGAGGTAGCGAAGAATCCTTTTTTAGCAGCCCAATGAGTAGTGGTAGGCTTGTGCATGTATTGAAAACCTAGTCACGGTAGAGGCTATGTCAGGTTCGGTGAAAATACGATACTGGAGAGCCCCGACAACACTACGATAATCCATTGGATTAGGAAGCAAATTGCTATAGAGATAAAAATTGGACAAATGGATAAAGTTGAGTTTGAGAGGGCAAAGTGGGAGGATTTACCTTTTGTGATACAGAGTTCGAAAAAAGATTTAACTTTTAGGGGGCAAAAATGAATAAAAAGTATATTTTAAGAGACAAATTTGATAATAAGCCTTTAAATAATATTCTTTGATGAGTGCGTTTCAATACTTGCTTATGACAAAGATTCTAAGAGCTTTTAGGAAACATTTTGAGACAAAAAAATATCATGTAGGCTTCGGTTTTTTTAACTTATCTCATATCATATCACTTTTAAGGGTGAACATAATCTAATATGACATCAAAGTTATCACTTGGTATGAGAGTTAGGGCCAATTTGGGGTTGAGGTGCCTTGAAAATAAGTTACTTATTTCTACTTCAAAGTAGTTTTTGGTGTTTGGTTAATAAAGTAAAATGTGCTTATTTTAAAAATAGGGATGAGGAAAAACAGATTTTGGGGGGTGGGGTAAAGCAGCTAAAGAGATGATTTCAAAATCTGCTGTGGGGGAAAGTAGTCATAACTTCCAAAATTGTCCTCACCCAATTTAAAAATTGACAATCTTTACTCCTCTCATTAAAAAATTATGGTAACATTTTTAAATTTTAATAGCATAATTACCTGTTAATTAACAAAATACAATGACAAAAATATATTATATAAGTTGAGTTTTATATATGTAAGTAACGAGAATAATTTTTATTAAAAAAATCATAATTAAAAGTAAAAGAAGCAAGTGAAAGCATTCTTGTTTTACCAAACAAAAAATTAAAATGCACTCTCAACACCATGTCTATTTTGGTCATTATAAATAGTTACAGCACTTCTACATTAAAATTTACCAAACATTGTACTGCTGCTTTTAAGATTCACAGCACTTTTAAAAACACAGTTTACCAAACATTTAACTGTTTTATCTCACAGCAACTTTTTCCCAACACACAACTACAGTAGTTTTTTCTCACCATACAGCAATCCCAAACTGACCCTTAGAAGTTCACCACTCAGGCCTTCTTATGGTGCTGGAAAGTGAACCCCATATACCTATAATGGATATATTTTGGGTATACTAGTGGGCCGAAATGTGTATACCCAAAAAGCTTGATCTCCTTATTTTATCCCCAAAAATAAGTGATCTCCAAATCACTGGTGCGAAAGCAGCCCAATCATCCCACATGATAGAGAGAGAAAGATTAGAATTGTAATTTAATAAATGAGAGAGATGGGTTTGTAGTGAGAGGAAAATAGGTGTATAAATAGTAAAGTAAATGATTATAAACCCCATATTTGAGCTCTTTCTACATTTAATACTCATATATTTTTTCATATTTTAAAAAAGGTCCACTAACGCCTAATCTGGTCCACATTCTAACTTTCCCCTTCCTCTCTGTTTGTCTTCTCCGTCACTTTTTGTCAACCTCCTTCTCCATCTCTCTCTATATCTCCCTTCTTTTCTGTCTCTCTCTCTGTATCTCCCTTCTTCTTCCTCTCTTTCTGTCTGCTACTGTTTTGATCTATGCGTTATTGGTGGTGGGATCAACACATCTCCCCGGCAGAAAAGACTTTTTGAATAAGGTAAGAGAACTTGAGTGCCTTATTCCATCTATCAAAGTCCTTCTTCAGGATTTGATATGTTCAAGATTTGATCTGGTGGTGGGATCAACACATCTCCAAGCCATCCACACGGACCATACCTTAGAACCCTCCCTCCTCTTTTTGTTAGAAATTTTTTATTCTCATTATACCCATTAGAAAGTGATTTTGAGAAAAAAAAAAAAGTGATTTTGGAAAAAACAAAGTGGTTTGAGTGTGAAGTTGCAGCCACGGCTTCAAATTAAAAAGCTTAAAAAAAAAACAAATCCTTCCCCTTCGACTTAGCCATCGGCAACTCTCTCTCTTTTATCTCCCAGGGAGGGATTACCAATGACTCTGAANTAGCCATCGGCAACTCTCTCTCTTATATCTCCCTTAGGTTAGTCAAGGGAGGTGATATAAGCAGGGAGGGATTACCAATGACTCTGAATTAGATAAAATTGGAAAAAGAAAAGAGGAAGGGAAAGCTAACATATAGCAGTAATTATTGTCCAAGGAGTAATTATGTACACACCACCGTTTCTAAGATTCCAGCCAGACAAACTTGCAACTTTAATGAGAGCAACTCTCTCTGTACTGTTTCTAAGTAACAATATTTGATTGTTATTATTCAATAGTAATAATAAAGTAATTTTTACTGTTTGATAGTAATAATAAGGTAATTGTTATTATTTAAGAGTAATAATAAGATAATTATTATTGTTTACAGTAACAATAAGATAATTATTACTGTTTAATAGTAATAATTCTTTAGATATGAAAAAAAAAAAATTTACGCTATTTTTGACGTGCTTATATACAAAAATAAATTTAAAATGTATATAAGTTGCTTTTTAAAATTTTTTTTAACAAAGTAAGAATTGTTACTGTTAGACAGTAACAATTCTCAAAAGTACTGTAGCGCGATATAGTAACGGATTTTTTTAAAAAGTGGGCCACTACAGTAATTCACTGTAGTACCTGGGCCAGATAAACAGTAACTTTTTTGAAATGGGCTTTAAAAAAAATCACCCTAAATAGTAATACTAAATTTTTTTTTTATTATGGTTGTAATTTATTAAAATGGACAAGTGTCCTAGTCCATGTTTGGTGGGCTTACAACAAATCTGTAATGGACTCATCTGCGTCTCCCAACTCGTGCCACACCTGCTAAGCTCGCCTCCTAATCTCGTATTATTTCTTATTTTTGCTTTGTTTGGTTTATTGCTTGATTTTTTTATTTTTTTATTGGCTTTATTTAAAAGTTAGAATTACAAGTCAGAGAAAAAAAAATGAAAGAAGTAGAATGAATTAAACCATGATTGTTGCTTGGCCAACCAAACCTACTTTCTTTTTGGGTGAAGAGCAGGAGGGGGTTGCTGGTGTATTTTTTGATCCATTTCATTGGCACATGCTTTGCTTAAATTGTTCTCCATTACAAAAAGTGACTTTGTCATAAGGTAAAATGATCTCGAGGGATTAAATAAAATTTATATATTTAGCATACGGCATACCTGACAAAAGAATATTTCTTTAGCAATTACAAAAGAATATTTATATGTAATGCGTCAATATTGACCCACTGACAGTATTTCAATATGAGAGAAACTTTTTTTGCAACAAGGATATGATTAATTTGGTACCATCTCAATCTAATAACATAATGATACATATGTTTTGATAGTTCATCACATACAAATTTTTTAATTTTAAAATAAAAATTATCTTTTGAGATGCTAAGTTAGCTGCTATATATATACATTTCTTCGTCGTAGGTAAATTTTTTTCTAACTTACACTATGAGTACGGTATAATAATGAGAGTACTTTATTATAATGGCAACTATCACATCTTTCTCAATTCAAAGTCCACAGCCCACCTAATTGCATTTTGACTTATTAAACATATTGCTAGACTTTGATGCTAACTAATGTCCAAACCTTAGTTTAATTTACGTGGAGGGGGCTTCAACTAAGTGATCCCTTACTTTAAGACAAGATAAGTATTGTGGAGTGTATCTTGCTACATAATTTAATAATTCACAATGTTTTTGATAAGCATTGAGAGTGTGGAGTGTTATCTCATATTAGAAAACTATAACCTTGAATAGTGACTTATCCTTTTGGACTACACCCCTTATTGCCAATTAATTTTAGGATATATATACTTAGATTTCTTTATGGTATTAGAATAAGTTCATCCACATGTGTTAGGCTAAGTGGCCACACATGCTCCACATTATTCAATATGAATATAAGTTATCCATGTGTTTGACTTCATGTGCGGAGGTGCATAAGAATGTGGAGTATTATTTCATATTGGAAAACGATATAATCTTGCATAGTGATTTAGAAAAGGTTTGACTACTCCCTTTATTGCCAATTGATTTTGAGATGAATGTCTAGATTTTTCAAGCACTTCATTAATGATTATAATGATAATTAAGCAGTTAAATAATTTCTAATCTAGTTTTTTTTTTTTTTTTCAAGAATGATTCTTAAAACAATTAAGAGAAATGGACAATTACCGTCATTCAACCACAATAACCCCTAACATTGTATCTCTCTTACTTGAAGCTAAAAACTCTCATACATATATATGAACTAAACGGAGCCATTAAAAATTCTACATGATTAATTTCCCTAGGTTAGTAATATTTTTAAACTCTTTGAGTGTGCCTTTTGTTTTATTTTGTTTCTTTTTCATTTTTAGCAATTAATGAACAAGGTGATCGATCATCATCAGGACTGCAAATAATCAAACTTGGAATGATTCCTTAGCAGACGAATGGCGGGTTTATGAAGGAGGCGCCCGCCAACAAATTAAGAATGCTGATAAGATCTAACTTGACTTTACTGAAAATATGTATTAATTAAAAGGATAAAAGTTCATGCTGGATTCAGTCTTTATTAATTTGTCAACTTATCTTATGAAAATGTTATTTTTTATTTATTAATTTATTAATTGTCATTCATGAAATTTAAATTGAGAATTTGACAAAAAGAGATTAGGTACATCCATTAAATTAAAATAATTATTTACAATAAGATAAAGTAATTTGTGTACATATATATAAAGCATGTGTTGATTTAATTATATTTCCTATTGTACTTTCATGTGATCGATGATAAAGTTAAAATAGGTCACACGTTATTGTTCTTAAATGAATGATTAAATGAGGAGAAAATAAAACCAAAGCTTGACTTGAAGACATATTAGGCACTTCCAATGTATAAAATATAAGATTAGTTCATTAGAGATAGAAAAGGAAGAAAATTTACAAAGTTCGTATGATATGTATATATTATTTTGACCTTCAGAGATGTGCAGGCACTGCAAATTAATATAATGTTTAACAAATACTAACCAAAATTGACATAATATTATATGTTATATGGAATGTTTTTTTTCGTTATTTTTTATTCGGATATGCTGTATGGAATTTAAATAAATTAGTTGATGTAAATAGTAAGAAGGAAGCTGTTTTAGTTTAGGGTACTTAAGGGTAGTATTTAACCGGCTCAAGTACTTACTTTTCAAGACAAAAATGTAGCAGAAATGTTGAGTATTCAGCAGCTATATCTAAAAATATTA
>QANT01002735.1:0-28655 GCA_003254885.1 Purshia tridentata
AGGAGAGAGAAAGTCTGCTGATTTCTGGGGTTCTGTGCTCCTTTTAAAAATCCAACTTTTCAAAATTACCAACTTGCCCCTCTCTTCACACGTCCGTAACTTTCAAACCGTAGCTCTGTTTAACGCGTGCTACGTGTCTACGAACTCGTGGAGTCGAGCTCTACGTAACCATGTCAAAGTCAACTCTAAACTTCAAGCAATTTAAAAAGTCAACTTTGAGCTCTTTTATCCCGTTCATAACTTTTTAACCGTAACTCTAAATCACCCATGCCGCATGTCCACGAACTCGTGAGCTCAAGACCTTCCTAACGGACCCAAAGTCAACGCGAAAAATCCTCCCGAACAAAAAGTCAACTTTTGCCCCCTTTTAAAAGTCAAAACTTGAAAATTTGAAAAACACCCAAACCACTTTACTTTCCAAATTAAAATCCCGAGAATCTTTAAAAAGCTTTTCAAAACTACTTTGAA
The DNA here is from genome assembly GCA_003254885.1 of Purshia tridentata. Classification (NCBI taxonomy): domain Eukaryota; kingdom Viridiplantae; phylum Streptophyta; class Magnoliopsida; order Rosales; family Rosaceae; genus Purshia; species Purshia tridentata. Next base: position 469 of record QANT01002735.1, read on the forward strand.
AAGTGCGGGGTGTTACAGAGCCGGCGAGCACGGGAAGGTAAAGACCACGCCGGTCCGCCGCCGGACGCGCCCCCACGCGCCGGCGAAAGGCGCGGCTGGGAGGAAGCTCGCGAGAAGGAGAGAGGTTTCGGGAGAGAGGAGAGAGAAAATGGCTGTCTGAATTTTCTGGGGTTCTGTGCCCCTTTTAAAAAATCCCACTTTTCAAAATTACCAACTTGCCCCTCTCTTCACACTTCCGTAACTTTCAAACCGTAGCTCCGTTCGACGCGTGCTACGTGTCTACGAACTCGTGAGAACGAGACTTTTCCAACGAACCCAAAGTCAACGCGAAAAACTTGCCCGAACTAAAAGTCAACTTTTGCCCCCTTTTAAAAGTCAAACTTTAAATTTGAAAAACGTCCAAAACACTTTACTTTCCAAATAAAATTCCGAAAACCTTTAAAAAACTTTTCAAAACCACTTTTGAAAGGTGCGGGGTGTTACAGTTTCAGGATGAGATTTGGGGGTGGTCTTGCCAACTTGGTATCAGAGCATTAGGTTTTAAGTTCTGTAGACTCTGTACACCAGGTGCATCCTTCTAGTTGTGTAACTTTCGTTTTATGACTTGACGTTGCTGATCTTCAAGGAATTGTGGAAAGTTTTGGTAGTATGGTTCTTTTAACGTTAAGTCGTTATGTTAGAGCGTGAAGTATCAGGTCACCTTTGTTTGAGGAAGGACAATCATGGAGGAATTGTGACAGTTGAGCTTAGGTTTGATTCGATCAATTTTTATTGAGAGCTTTTTTCAAAAAGTTTTGGCATGACGCTATTAGTTTGATTTGAGCAATCCTATTCAAGCCTTTGGATGGGTTAAATAACCTAGTTTGAAACTTATTGGATTCAGAAATGAAGTGGAGAAATTGAGTTGAGCATTTGAATTTTTAATCGTTTACTATGTCATTTGAATTAATGATTTTAAGAGCTGTTGTGGGGAAATCATCTTGATAGCCTTCTATGCTTGATTAAGGATTTATTCTAAAGAGTTTATTGTTAATCTATTGAGGAGTTGATGAAACATGAATTTCCTTGTATCTTTTATGGTTGGTAACCCATGTGGTGATTATAGATTCGCCCTAGAGCGATTAGGTATCAAAGAGGCGACATAGTTGAGATGTCAAGCCCCGACCCTCGGGCACGTGAAAAACTGCCGAAACCGAAAACTGGAACTGTTTCTTGAAACTGTGGGCCCTTTTCTAAAACTGTGACCCATGAATATAAAATAATTTACTGAAACAACTGTAATTTACAAAAGCACATTTATAAAAACCAAGCTACAAAACCTTTTACATGAAAAACAAACTGTAAAACCAAGTTCTGAAATGTTGTTGGTCCCACTACCTCGTCTTCTCTCCACTGCCTCCTCAGCCTGCTTAACCTGCAAAACCAAACCAGTGTACCACGCGAAACCGAACTGTCCTTCATGGCTCCTTTGATCGGATTCTAAAATCTGGCAATACAACGGCATCGGAAATACAACTCCCGTGCCAAAAACCCACAGGCCCGGGTGGTTAGCCCGAGGCAAAAAACACAGAAACTGGGTCGCGGGAACCACCACACGCGGCGAGACCCACTGTGGTCAACTGGTGGTCAACTAGGTCGGCGACCAAAAGTGGCCGGAAAGCCACCGGCCTACTCAACGTCGATCCGCCGTCCACGGCGGTCCAACTGACGATCGGAGCACACCAACACGCTGGGCTCGACAAGACGAAGAGGTCTGGGCAGGTGGGAGGTCGCGTCGTCACCGGAAACGTCGAGATCGCTGTCGTGACGCTGATTGTGCGCGATTTGGGTCTCTCTTTTCAGGCGTTTCTGGGCTGAACGATGGCTACAGGGAGCAAAAGGGGGAGGACGCGAGCTAAGCAAGCTGAAGTCCGACCTCTGCTGCCACTGGACGCGCCCCCACGCGCCAGCGAAAGACGCGGCTGGAGGAGAGGCTCGCGAGAGAGAGAGTACGTGCGGGAGAGAGGAGAGAGAAAATGAGGAATTTTCTGGGGTTTTGGGCTTTTAAAAACAACTTTTTCAAAATTACAAGTTTGCCCCCCTCTTCACACGTCCGTAACTTCCAAACCGTAGCTCCGTTTGACGCGTGCTACGTGTCTACGAACTCGTGAGGACGAGACCTTTCCAACGAACCCAAGGTCAAAACCAAAACCTTTCCCCAAAAAAAAGTCAACTTTTTTCCCCCAAGTTTAAAATCAAACTTAAAATTCGAAAAACGCCCACAACGTTTTACCTTTCCAGCAAAATCCTGAAAACCTTTAAAAGCTTTTCAAAACCATTTTGGAAGGTACGGGGTGTTACAATCTACCCCCCTTAAAAGAATTTCGTCCTCAAAATTCCCAAGGGAAAGTAACAAGGAAGGTGGCTTCTCATAGTCACAAGCAAACAACACAAGCAAGTACAAGCACACAAGTCCAAACTAAAAACTCTTTCAACTTTTTGAAACCCAAAAACTCTTTCCAAACTGAATCCCTTTTTCTTTTAAAACCAAAACCCTTTTCAAAACTGAAACCCCTTATCAAAACTTTTCTGGAAAACTGAGTACTAAAACACAAACAAGCAAACAAACACGTAAGAAACTGGAAACCTAGTAGCAACGAGCTGTTGTGTTCTTCTCGTAACTGAACTCTGAAACCTTCGAGTACAACCCGCAAGGTCCTCACTGCCTTCGAGTAGTCTGTCTTGCCACAACTTTCAGTGACTCCCGATTCTGCTTTTCCTGAACTTCCACCACGCTTTCGCTGCGCAACTCTGAACAACGTCGAAAACCAACGACAACTGACGAGTAAGCTGGTCAAGAGTGACCTAAAACTCAAGAAAAAGCCACCAAAGTACAACCCTGAACGTCCGTAAAAACAACAGCCTAGGTCCCACCTAGCTACTTTCTCGGTAAGTCTGCTACCTCGTAAACTAACTCACTAGGGTGAAACTGTTCTACTCACTAAACTCCCTTTTTCCTTAACCAAGCTAACTCTGTTTCACTGAACACTTCACCAACTATCAAACTTTTCTTACTAACTTCCAACTCTTCTGAACTTGCTGAGGAGCAGGAGAGACGGCGGCAGTGCGAGGGACACATCTAAAAACTTTCTCAAACACTTTCATGGCTCAATTGAAACATTTTTCTAAAAATACTTTGGAAATTCAAATCTTTTCTCAAACTGGTTTTACTGAAACTGTAGTTTTTCCAAACTTTCTTTCTTTCCAACTGGCTTTCCTTTGTAACATCACCTTTCCAGCTCTGGGCGGTGTGGGATCGCTCACTTCACCTCACCTGGTAGCTTGCCACTGCCCCGCAGCCGCCCACATCAGGGTCTTGGTCCCTGGGTCTTGCAATCCCCACACTTCCGGCCGGTCTAGCTCTGATACCATATTGTCACACCCTGACCCTCGGGTACGTGAAAAACTGCCAAAACCGAAAACCGGAATTGTTTCCTGAAACTGTGGGCCCTTTTCCGAAACTGTGAGCCATGAATATAAAATAATTTACTGAAACAACTGTAATTTACAAAAGCACATTTATAAAAACCAAGCTGCAAAACCTTTTACATGAAAAACAAACTGTAAAACCAAGTTCTGAAATGCTTCCGGTCCCACTGCCTCATCTTCTCTCCACTGCCTCCTCAGCCTGCTTAACCTGCAAAACCAAACCAGTGTACCACGCGAAACCGAACTGTCCTTCGTGGCTCTTTTGCTCGGATTCTAAAGTCCGGCAGCACAACGGCATCGAAAATACAATTCCCGTGCCAAAAACCCACAGGCTCAGGTGGTTGGCCCGAGGCCAAAAACACAAAAACTGGGTCGCTGGAACCACCACACGCGTCGAGACCTGCTGTGGTCAACTAGGTCGACGACCAAAAGTGGCCAGAAAAGGAGGAAAAATGGCCGGAAAGCCGCCAGCCTGCTCAACGTCGATCCGCCGTCCACGGAGGTCCAACTGACGATCGGAGCACACCAACACGCTGGGCTCGACAAGATGAAGGGGTCTGGGCAGGTGAGAGGTCGCGTCGTCGCCGAAAACGTCGAGATCGCCGCCGTGACGTCAACTGTGCACGATTTGGGTCTCTCTTTCCAGGCGTTTTTTTGGGCTGAACGGTGGCTACAGGGAGCAAGAAGGGGATGACGCAAGCTCGGCAAGTTGAAGTCCGACCTCAGCCGCCGCCGGACGCACCCCCACCCGCCGGCTGAAGACGTGACTGGAGGAGAGGCTCGCGAGAGAAAGAGAACGTGCGGGAGAGAGGAGAGAGAAAGTGAGGAATTTTCTGGGGTTTTGGGCTTTTAAAAACAACTTTTTCAAAATTACAAGTTTGCCCCACTCTTCACACTTCCGTAACTTCCAAACCGTAGCTCCGTTTGACGCATGCTACGTGTCTACGAACTCGTGAGGACGAGACCTTTCCAACGAACCCAAGGTCAAAGCCAAAACCTTGCCCGAGCAAAAAGTCAACTTTTTGCCCCTAAGTTTAAAATCAAACTTAAAATTCGAAAAACGCCCACAACGTTTTACCTTTCCAGCAAAATCCCGAAAACCTTTAAAAGCTTTTCAAAACCACTTTGGAAGGTACGGGGTGTTACATGAGATTTGGATGAAGTATGAATTTTCGTATGCTTGGATCGTAGTTAGCTAGAGCGTGGAGATTTGCATCTAGTTCCAGGTGTTATGAAGTTCTAATTGAAGTTTCAATTTTGATTTAAGTGAGACCTTTGCATAAATTGCTCTGCAGTCAAAGGATAAGCAGAAGTGGTGCATCTGTTTGGATAAGTTGAGGAGGAATATTAAAGGAAAATTTAAGGCAACTATTGGAATCTAGTTAAGGAGGAATGATATGGTTTTGAATGGTGATTAGAACGATGTGTTGAAGTACATTAAACTCGAGCCAAGTGTGAAGTAAATTAAGTTTATGATTGGCAATTAAATGTGATTAAAAGGAGTATTTGGTAACTTGTGTTTGAGTGATTTGCCAAATAGATTAAAAAGAATGAAATTTAAGTTGGAATGTTGGTAGGTGTATCATTGTGGTGACACATGAAATTGGAGACAAGAATTGTTATACCAGGTTGGTATAATGGGCTAATTTACACGATAATATTGTTATGGGTTGGAAATTGTGTTAGATGGGAAGTTCACTGATGACAAATAAGGAATTCTTGTTGAGAGATGTGATTTGAGTTGATGACTAATAAGTTAAAGTGGAGGATAGTAAGCTTATGGAAAGTGATATGGTCCAAGAAAAAGGATTCAGGTAAGTGTTAATAATAGAAAGGTGAAGGACATCACTCGTTGATGTATGCAAAACGGCGATCAAGTTTTAGGGTGAACTCAAATTTGGTGAATTCTGATCTTTCAAAAGTTGGGTCGATGACGATTGAAGTTGTGGTGATGATGGTATTTGGGTGATCGTGGATCGACTCATCAAGTCAGCACATTTTGTACCTATTCTCGAGACATTTGTTGGACAAACTCGCAAAGCTTTTTGTGTTGGAAATAGTGAGATTACATGGAGTTCCAGTGTCCATAATTTCAAGCAGGGATACCCATTTCACATCATTGTTTTGGAAGGGCTTACATAAGGCTATGGGTACCAAGTTACATTTCAGTATCGCCTTTCACCCACAATTTGATGGATATTCAGAGAGAACTATACAAACCTTGGAGGATATGTTAAGATCAAATGTATTACAATTTAGAGGTAATTGGAATACTCACCTACCCTTGATAGAGTTTGCTTATAACAACAGTTATCATTCGAGTATTGAGATGCCTCCATATGAGGTGTTGTATGGACGACAATATAGAACACCTATTTTTGGAATGAGGTTGGTGAAAGAAAACTTGTAGAGCCTGAGTTTGTGTAGATCACAACAGATAAAGTTTGAAGTTTGGTATAAAGTGCTTTAACACCCTAAAGCACCTAAGGAAAACAACGATCACTGATCGGACCCAATTTTAAAACTATTTGACAAGACTGAACCAATCAAACACACTTATGTCTGCTCGACAGAAGCACAACTCGAGAAACACAACCAACTAGCAATTCAAGTATTTATGTGAGGAGTGACAACCTAGGCACTCAAGGATCTGCCAAAGTAGGCATCCCAGTGCTAGCCACAACTAAAGTGAGATGTGAGATGCTAGATTATATTCAGTTCATCAGATGCAATATAATCAATCATAAGTCATAGTGTGATGCCATATACCAAGGAAATAAACACAAGTTATATAAGACCCAAATAAACTCAGCAACCACAAAGAGGAGACACACAAGTTGTTCACCTAGAAAAAACCTCAAAGGGTTAAAAAAACTGGGGGTCTTATCCGCTGACCGGGCAATCCAATATGTTGAGGTTCAATACAAAGTCTATATTAGCACACAAGCTCATTTACTAACTCTAAAGCTAAGTAGCAGCTAGCATACCCACTTTGTGCAACCATCAACCAACAAGCCAAGAGTCATTTACGTTGTTAGCAGCTCTATCCTCTAGCTCATCAAACATGTAGCACCCCCATTTGCAGCTTGCTTATGGATCTTCAAGATATGAAAGTGATATGCAATATTTTGGGTTAGCAAGATCAACTCCTTCAACCAAACAAGATTTGAAGAAGCCAATATAAACCCAAATCTAAAAACTAGAGTGATGTGTTTATGCTTTTGAAGAAATCTGAAACCCATACACAAAACCCATTTAGTTTTCAGATAAAACAAATCAAGAGATGAACACAAGAAAATTTTGAAAGAAAAACTTTCAACTCTTGAAAAATAAAATACCCATTTGGTCACACAAAAACACTCAGCTCAAAGGCTGCTCAAAACATACCAAAAATGTGAGTCACAAAAAGAATGAAGGGCTGCCCGTACCTTGTAGCAGCAGCCACACACGCACACCCACACCGTTCCACATGGCAGCCAATAATAGGCTCAAGTCCTAACCAACTTTCAGGACAGGTCATAGCCGAATATGCCAAAGGGAATCTGAAGATTCGTGTGGGAGAGGGGCTGAGTTGTTTTGGGAAAGTTTCCATTTTCAGAAAAAAGATTTTGGGAAGATGATGAATAGTGCAAAATGAAAACCCATTAAAAACTGATGTGGGCTGGAGAATAAATGAGGAGAGTAAAGGCCCAATCATAAGAAGTCAGAAAATTAAACACGTGCAAATACCCATTTAGTAGAGTGACCCACATAAAAGACTCTCACGTGGGATCACTTAATATTCACAAGATATTATGTGCAGTTCCCGTGCCAGAAAAGTGTAGTGTATGATATGTTATAGACTAGTCAAAACATGCACTACTCTGTGAAAAACTGATGTTGCGTGAAATGCATGGTATGGGTATTACCTTAGGCATGAGGGATGTAGGACCAGCTGTGTAGACTTCATTGCACACTCAAATGTTCCTAACTTAGTCTAGAGCTTGTGTGAGATTCAAATCTAAAATAATTACAAGCTGCTTTGTCAAGGAAATTGCCAATACAAAACTTGAAACTAAAAATTTCCCCCTTTGGCTTTCCTTGACAAAACACCAACCCATTAACCTCACATACCGCTCAACACACAAAGACCCAATCTACCCATAGTTAGAGTGATACCTCCACCTGCAAGGAAGAACATACCAACACAAGATATCCAATTTTCTCCCCCTTTTTGTCATGGAAAGACAAAAGGAAAAAAAATTAAGAAGTAAAAAGGCAGTATGTGCAATAAACAAGATAGGCAATAAATAAGAGGCAGTAAATTGCAAGGGTACATTCAAGGGGCACAAGTTTAAAATCAAATACATGAGGGGAAGAACATGAGACAAAATTCAGCAACCAAAAAGCAAACTCCCCCTATACAAAAATTTTGAATAACTTGAGCCTTTAAACAAAGCAAACTCCCCCTAAAACCTAGAGTCGCCTAAGACAAAAACTCCCCCTAAAACTAGTCACCACCACAAGCACGTGCCGCAGCTTGATATTGAGCCTGCATGCGGGCTTCAAAGTCATCATAATAATCGTCTAGAAGGGGAGCAGCACGCCCTTCAACAGTGGGACAGGCAGGGACAGAAACAGCATCAGCGTGGCAGCAGTAGCAAGGACAGGTTCATCTGAATCAGACTCACCAGCAGAGTAGGGATCACCTTGCTCAGCCTGTAACCCATCAAAGTGAGTCTAATCAGCAGTGGCAGCAGCCTGGGCAGTCGCTTCCTTCAGTTGAGATATAAGGTTGGCGATAAGAGTGGCCTGATTCTCCACTTGAGCTTGAAGAGCAGCATTACTCTCTTCCAAGGAAGGAGTAGTCCCAAGGCGTCGTTTCCGAGCAAAGGTTTCGCGGACTTGAACAGTAACGGCATCATAATCGGCCATGGGCTGAGCAATGACATCCAGTGAAGGTACGGTCTTGACACCATGGCGCGCACAAAGTAGATGAATGAGTAGCGGAAAAATCAAGGTTCCCTTATGAGCACGGCCATGACCAAAAGTCTTGGTACTTATGGATCGAAAATGATGAAACCAAAGGGAATGGGGTCTCGGTGAAGAAGGCTCATCATTAGATGAATCTGGTCCTCAGATGGGTGTGAATTATGGGATGTGGGAATGAGATTATGGCGAACAAAATCCCACAGACACCGATGAAAGGATTTAAATTCAGATTTCTTAACCAAAGACCCATCCTTCAAGGGGACGGAAGGATCCACATAAGCCTCAATTTGAAAGTCACGCACGGAGTACTGTGAAGAGACCTCAAGATAATGATTGTAATCAGCCCGAGTGCAAGGGGCAAGACCAAGAACACAACAAATTTCACTTGGATGAAAAAACACATCAGAATTTCTCACGAAGACAAAGAAGCTATTTCTAGCAATTTTAGTGGGGAAATTAGCATAAAATTCTTGCACTATGGTGAGATTATAATTCTGGATAGATTTTGGAAGGTCATTAAGTGAGGACAATTGGTAATGACGGAAGATAAGGTACAATTCACTGAAGAGACGGAGAGAGAACTCCTCAAGGAGATAATGCCGTTCGGTCACCACTGTCCGGCGACACACTTGCCGGAAAAATCTCTTGGTGTCACGCCTCAACCCTCGGGCACGTGACTAAACTGCTGAAACTGAAACTGTTCCTGTTTTCTGAAGCTGTGGGCCGTTTCTCTGAAACTGTGAGCCATGAATATAAAATAATTTCCTGAAAACAACTGTAAATTTCAAAGCACGTTTGTATAAACAAGCTGTAAACCTTTTACATAAAAATAAAACTGTAAAACAACTTTCTGAAAACACTGCTGGTCCCACTGCCTCGTCTTCTCTCCACTGCCCCCTCAGCTTGCTCAACCTGCAAAACCAAACCCTGCACCCAACCACAGGTGCACCGGGTTTAAACACAAACCCGGTAAGCTCACTAGAGCTCGTGTGAGTGAAATCTAACTGAAATCTCAAATTAAACTCAAATAAAATAATCCAATAAAGAACCAGCTTAAAGCCTCAAATCACAATCAACCACAAATCCCAAATCATAAACCTTAACCTGATCACCAATTCCTCTAACCCAACCAATTCACTATCCCCATCTATAATACCTCAAAATATCCTTAAATGATCCCCTAAACTAGAAATCACTTCGATTTACACCATAAGGTCCTGCCTTAGAATCTCACTAGATTCTCTAATAATCTTAGACTCCTCGATATCTGTTCAGAACCAACTTAAGCCTCAATTAATCCTTCCACCCACTAAATCCTCAATTAACCACTGATACTCCGAATCTTTTACTTACTCCTTAAATCTCAAATGACCTTTGTTACTCAAACCCCGGTATTCAATTCTCGCCTAAACCTTTAAGTTCAGAGTTTCTCAACACCTCACCGTCACCCTTTGAGATACCCCAGCTGAAAAGCATTTTATAAAGATCCACTGAAAACTCTTTGTAGAAATCCTCTTTTAAAATCCATTTGCAAAACTCTTTTAGAAAACAATAAAGCTGATCAAAGGCCCAATTAATAAAACAAGAACTGAAAACTCTGATAAATCAATAAAACTGGTCAAGTTCCCAAAATATCAATTAAAAACTGAAATCTATAAAATTAAGAACTGAAATCTAAAATTTTCAAGAACAACCGTAAGCTAACAATATAAATAAAACCACCATTTAAGTACCCTGGAAAACTGGCCATACACTCGTACGGAATGCTGCATCGTACGAGCAGGGAGAATCTAACTGGCCATACACCTGCACGGAATTCTGCATCGTACAGCAGGGAAAAGCTAACTGGCCATACACCTGTACGGAATTCTGCATCGTACAGGCAGGGCAAATAACTGTCATACGTGCACGCAGAGCTGCCCCCAAAGGGCGAGGCACCGCAACACACGGCCCAAAGCCTATGTGTGTGTCACGATGGGTCCCAAAGACAATTTAAATCCACTTTTAAGTTCCTCAAACCACAACTAATAAAATCCTTTCTTAAAGAACCAAAGTTTCCAAAAACTGACAAATAAGATCAAATCTTTATCTTTAACCAAGAATAAACTGAGTTCTTAAAATCAGTTTCCCAAAACCGAAATCCACACCAAATCACCTTAACAAACAATAATCTTAAAATCCTGGGAATCCCAATCCTAACCGAAAGTCTCCAACTGGAATTCACAAACCCTCAACACAATCACTGATCCTTACTTAGTCCTCACTAAAGTTCCAAACATTACTTAATTCTGTAACCTCAAATAATCCTTAAATTATCGGTATTCCAATCCTAATTCTGTGACCCTCTTAACTAGTACCAGCAACCAAACAACCAAGCATTCAAAACAGCCAATTAACTAACTAACTGAGAGTTAAAGGATCCTAGGTTCACTCACCGTGACCACGCGAAAAGACTAAACTACCCTTCGTGGCTCCTTTGCTCGGATTCTAAAATCCGGCAGCATAACGGCATCGGGAATACAAATTTCCAAGCCGAGCGCACCTGTTAAGACCAGACAGTCCAAGAAATAAACCAGAATTCACAACAAGTTCACAATCAAGCCAACAATCACGAAAACGGGCGGGAACCACCACGCACGGTGGCTACCCGACCCTCGAAAACCACGCGGAAGGTCCGAGAACTCACCCACAAGCTCGGGTGGTTGGCCCGAGGCCGAAAACCAAGAAACCAGTCGCTGGAACCATCACACGCGGCGAAACCCACAGCGGTCAACGGGTAGTCAACGGCGGTCAACTGTCATCGCTGGAACCGTCACACGCGGCGAAACCCACAGCCGTCAACGGGTAGTCAACGACGATCAACTGTCAAAAACGAAAGTCGTGTTTAGCTAAAACAAATTACACAGGCACGTAGAGGAGATCGAGGGAATCAAAACTCGAACCTGGGTCGACGGCCAAAAGTGGCCGGAAACTGACGAAAACTGGCCAGAAAGCCGGCGGCACACCCACACTCAATCCGCCGTCCACGGCGGTCCCACGGGTCAATCGAACCCACCAACACGCTGGGCTCGACGAGGGGAAGAGATCTGGGCGGTCACTGAGCCTCGTCGTCGCCGGAAACGGCGAGATCGCCGCCGACGCCGACTGTGCACGATTTGAATCTCCACTTTCCGAGCTATTTCACGGCGAGCCGCCACCACCGGCAGGAAGAGGGGGAGCAGGCGAGCACGGCGAGCCGTCGATCAGCCTCAGCCGCCGCTGGACGCGCTCCCACGCGCTGGCGAAAGTCGCGGCTGGAGGGAACACTCGCGAGGAGAGAGAAAGAACTATCGGGAGAGAGGAGAGAGAAATCTGGGGTATTCCTGGGTTTCTGTGCCTTTTTAAAATCACCTTTTTCAAAATTACCAATGTGTCCTTCTCTTCACACGTCCGTAACTTTCAAACCGTAGCTCTGTTTGACGCGTGCTACGTGTCTACGAACTCGTGAGGACGAGACCTTTCCAACGAACCCAAAGTCAACGCAAAAAGTCCTCCCGAACAAAAAGTCAACTTTTTACTCAACTTTAAAAGTCAAACTTTAAAAATTTGAAAACCTCCAAAACGTTTTACCTTTCCAGAAAGATCCCGAAAATCTTTAAAAAGCGTTTCAAAACCACTTTGAAAAGCATATTAAAAATTAAAAATTTTTACCTTACGGAGTACGGGTCATTACAATCTCCCCCTGTTAAAAAAATTTCGTCCTCGAAATTTTACACACGTAGTGGTAATCTAGTTCTCAACTTCCTTCATTTCTTCCTTTGTTCTTCTCAAACTATAAGTCACCACACTTCCGCTGCGCTACTCTGATTAAAAATCTCGACTTAATTATAATCAAATACTTCCTTAAACTCTCCTTAGTGTTTCTTCTTAAGAATACTGTTCCCCATTAACTACGCCATCTAGCACGCTCCTACCACTACTAAGAAAATCTTACATAAGTCTATTACCTTGAATTTATTCCCTCCATCACTTAATCACTTCCATTCTCAATCACTTCCTCTATTTCATTCTAATTAGAATTTCTCATTATCCCCACTTACCATTCCACAATCGATATCACACTTATCTCCCTAAAAACTATTACTTACGATCTTACTAAATTCTCCAATTGACCTCAAATTGTACTTAACTTCGCTATTACAAACAATGCAAATCCACGTGAAGCTTAACACTTGCAAGATACGGGTCTTCCGCCCAAACTAGATCACGTACCTAAAATGACGTCTGGAGAAACGGATGCCCGCTGCTGAGTCATGGTAAAGACTCTGCCCTGAGCTCTAGGGCGTCCCCTCTGACCTCTCTGCGATGCTCCACCTCTACCAGAGACACTAGATTGAGCCCCACTGCTGGACGTATCGCCTACAGCCTGTGGCATGCCTTGCATCCGACTCTGTGCGCTAGAAGACTGTCCCCGATGGGGAGCGGATCCCGAGGCTCCACCATCGCCCTGTTGTATCAAAGGGCACTCTCTTTTGAAATGTCCTGGCTGTCCACAGTGGAAGCACCCCGTATTATCTCCTTGGCAGGGTCCACTATGAAATCTACCGCAACTTCAGCATATAGTGTGATGGGTTCCGCCCATCCGACTACCCGGCTGTCTCCCAGAGTGTTCTGTGAATCTTGCCGGACTGTCCCGGGACTGCAGGTTTGCACGCGGTCCGAGACTGATCTCTCGGCTACTACCAGAACCTCGTCTAAAACTCCTCACTCCACCACTTCCTGAAGAGCTGGAACTAAAACTGCCCCTCTTGGATGCTCCCTGACTGGGTCCACCCACAATCGAGCTCTGCTGAAGATTTCGCCTTGTTCCACTCCTGTTTCTCTCAACCAGGGATCTTTCTACCTTCATAGCAGCCTCCCTTAAATTAGCATAAGTGGAATGGATGGCTGCAGCAACTACTGTGCGAATTTCCTCTCTCAAGCCATCCTCAAATCGGGAGCATTTCTCTCTCTCGTTTGCCACCAAATGTGGGCAGAACCTGGCAAGCTCGGTGAATTTCCTCTCATACTCCACTACAGACATAGATCCCTGCCTCAATCTCTGAAACTCTGCCCTCTTCTCATCACAGTAGACCCGGGGATAGTACTGCTCGTAAAAGGCCCTTCTGAATCCATCCCACGTGATTTCATCAGCCCCAAGTCCTACCTTTTCTGTCTCCCACCAAAGGTAGGCATCACCATCCAAAAGAAATGAAGCTAAAACCATCTTTTCTTCTTCTGGGCATCTCATCACCTCAAAAATCCTCTCTAATCGCACTATCCAATCATTTGCCACTGCGGGATCAGTCGTGCCCCTGAAAGTAGTTGCCCCAAGCCTATGGGCACGCTCAATACTGTAGTCTCCTTCTTGATGTCCTCTAGTGCGCACCGCAGTGGTCATAGCTTCAACTAACCGATCCATGGACTGCTCAAAACCCGGAGCAGCCTCATCTTCGCCCTCAGGAATTCTGTGGTGGTCCCTCGGCGGTCGGCCACGTCGAGGAGGCATGATTCAAGTTTCCTATAAGAAAACCAAGAATTTCTTAGAACCAAGGATGCACGCTTCGTGCAAAGCTAGAGAAATCCTAAACCTATGCTCTGATACCAAATTGACAGGACCCTCCCCGAGTTCCACCCTTGAACTCGGGTGATCCTGCGGGAATCCAATGTCAAGGAAAATCCTACCGAAAATTCGGCAGAACCTCCCCTGAAATTGGACTAACCCTGGATTACCCTTCCTTAGAAAACCTGTAATTTACACTTCTAATCCAGCTCCTCTACCACAAACAAGGGTCTCCGACCCGTAATCATAATAAAAGGGAACCAAAGCAACATTTGCGTTAATATTAGTGACATTTACACCGTGATGATTCAACTACCGTAAGTAGTATAATTAAATAAGACATGGGTGGAAAATTTACAAGTTTCTAAAATATATGAGATCCTCGACGTTTCTCTTGCTCGACCGCACCACCGCAGTTACCTGGGGGAAAATAAAAAAAACAACACGAGGTAAAAGGTGAGCCAAACCCAGTGAGTGGACAAAATAAATTAACTTTTACCATTATCCAAAATTTCATACAAGGACCTAACTGACTTTGCATTAAAACCCCCAATTTTGAAATAGCTTTAAAATGTTTTTAACAAATCATTGGACATAACTAGTAAAATACTTTGCGATTTCTTAGTTTGAAAGAACGAAAATTTCATCATGAAAAACTCTAAGATTTTCTCCGCATAAACAAAATTTTGAGGTTTAAAACGAATATTTCGCTCGCTCCCAATTTCCCCGTATAGCCTGCCGTACATGCGCAGGGCCCATAACCTGCCATACGCATGCAGGGCCAATAATCCTGCCGTACATGCGCAGGGCCTACGACCTGCCGTACGCATGCAGGGCCAATATCCTGCCGTACATGTGCAGAGCCAGGGTCTGTCATACACATGCAGGGCCAACATACCTGCCGTACGTGCACGCAGGGCCGCCCCCAAAGGGCAAAGCATCCTGGCACACGGCCCAAAGCCTATGTGTGTGCCGTGATGGGTCCCAAAGACCTATATAATTCCAATGTCCAGAACGGGTACTAAGTGGGTGCTTATTAAAATCCAAAACCGTCCATCCGAAATCATTCGCAATGAAATTAAATAATTCATTTGAAAACTTTCTTAAAACTATGGAGAAATCGATAATTGTTCCCGAAAGTTTACTTGAAAGTAGTTTTCCCAGAACCTCAAACATAAATAAAATTGATAAGAAATATTAATCCGTCTAACACATTTAATAATGATCGAGATCCCGAAATCAACATTGATAAATGAAATTCACATCCCAACTTCTCACAAGATAAATAAAATTCAACTGTAAAATAAAATAAACTTTAAATAAACAAAGTCCACTCACAGTCAAGGGATCTTGTCTTGTTGCTCGGCTGGGTCGCCCTCAAACTCGGGTGTCATCCCTATAAGAAAATAATAAATACGTCATTAATTCTCTCACTTAAAGTGTCCGTCTATGTCTAAAATTTGGGGTTTCGCTAACCTAAGTCCTTTCTATGCAACCCAAGTTAATAGCCCGCTTAATAAAGTCTAAATTCCACGACGATCTCTAAATTCCACGATCAATGGGTCGGACTAACCTCAACCCCACACAAAGTGCCGTTTTCAACCCCAATTTCACCATTTCCGCCTTTTCCTTCGAACCCATCATTCCAAACTCTAAATTATATTTCTAAACGATGGAAATTAGCTAAAATATCACAAATTCATGCCCAATCCCCGATTTTCGAGCAACCACCCGAAGTGGCTAAGCCTCACCTACCAATTCCCAATTTTCCTAAAATTCATGCCCAATTCTAGTTTTTTTTTCTAAAATTTGACCCAACTTTTAACCTATAAAATCTCAACTAAGTTCACAATCTTATACTAGTTTTGAAGCTATGAATTTACTATTACAGCCATATAAAATGCATTCAAAAGTTGTAAAACTTGATATAAATTCACAAAGTAGGCTCCCAAAATTGCCATTTTTTCTTCTTCTGGCTTCAATTTCCTTCAATTTCTATATCTCAAATCAATTTCTTAGGCTACTAGAATAAGAGAACTGAAGAAGAATTCAGATTGAGTTATACTTATCAATTTTTCGGTTTTGAGTTTTTATGTTCTTAATTAAGATTTTGATTTCTAGATTGGTTTGAGGTTAGGTGATTGATTGAGAGACTTTAAATATATTTCTAATAGCCTAAGAAAATGATTTGAGGTGTTAAATTCAAAGAAAATTGAAGTTGGAAGAAAATTAAAAATTTTGAAAATTTTAAGTAAAATTGATAGTTTCGGATAGCATACTTTGTGATTATTTATTTATAGTATAACTCTGCTATGAATACTTATTATATGGTTATAAAGAGGAAAGTTATATCTTCAAAACAATTATAAGATTGTTGAATTTGGTGGTGATTTGATAGGTTAAAAGTTAAGTCAAAATTAAAAAGAAAAACTTAAAAAACAAGGGATAGAATGGACCATTTTGCCCTTGTATTTAAAATATGTTTATGAAATTTTAACGGAATGGAGCAAAATGGCAAATGGCAAACTTCAGATAGTTCGTAGATCAAAATGGTGAAAAAAAATTCATGGACCAAACCGAGACAAATCGAACAATTATTTTATTTTTGGTAATTTCCTCTATTCTTATAATTATTTTAGTTTTATTTTGTAATTAAGTTTTAGTTGAAATGACGATTTAGCCCTAAAAATTGGTCAAATGACGATTTAGCCCTAAAAATTGGTCACGTGCAAAGCCCCTATTTATTTTAAAGAGTTCCCTCTCGGTGTGAGGGTCCGATTTTGAACCTACCGCTATGGAATATTCTAGCTGATACAATTGGAAAAGCGAGACCTTTCACTCTTCACTCGACTCCAAAAATCGCATGCATTGAAAAACTATTCGATAGACGAACCTAGCTGATTGATGTCAATTATTTTAGTTTTATTTTGTAATTAAGTTTTAGTTGAAATGACGATTTAGCCCTAAAAATTGGTCACATGCTTTGCAAGTGACCAATTTTGGGACGGAAATTGCAACATAATTGACAGAATATCGTTGATTGAAACACTTGAAAAATAATAGTCATTTGTTGAAGCAAAGTAACGGGATCCTCAATTGAAAATAGGGGTAGTTGGAGTTCTTTTGCTAAAATTTTTCCAAAGAACAATGCCAATTGATATGAACCCAAACATCAAAACCCTTAGTCGATCAAACAATTCAAAATTAAAACATATAAACCCTGACTACATTTCATAACTGAACTTATTCAAAAATTTTAATTAAAATTGAAATTATAAATGAAACTAAAATTGAAACTCGAAATGAAATTGAAATTCAAACTGTAGAGATTCACAAAAAAAAAAACTTCAATTCAAATTTAAAATGAATTAACAAAAATAAATAAAATTGATACGAAAATTGAAGTTGTAAGATACTAAAACTAAAATTATAATGCTGAAATCGATATTGAAACTAAAACTATCAAAATTAATAAATACAATAAAAACTCACACAAAGCAATAAGCATCATAAAATTTTCAGAAATAAAAATTAAAACAAAGTAAAAAACAAAGAGATAGATCAAATAAGAAACATATAGTGCTTATGATCTCCAAATACCGAATCGTGATATCCAAACTATGAATGAAATAAAAAATAAGCAGCTACATCGATTTCTTCCACCCAAGACCTCAATCATCCTCAGTGGAAGAAAGCTATGATAGATAAAAATATAAGAAATACGTGCAATCAAATCACCAATAAATATCTGAAAAAAAGCTCACGATAAAAAACTCCAAAATTGCAAGCTCAGGAATCAAAAATCCCTACATCGCAAGCTGAAACCATGATTGCGTTTGCATAACAATCAAGAAAAAGAATAAAATTGTTTTAATAAATGCATACAAGGAAACAATGTTGTGTTTTTGCTCACATTCGAAGGTGTTTCAAGGCTATGGAAGTGTCCTTGTAGGTTTGGTTAAAGTTAGGAAGGTTATAGGAGATTCATGTTCAGGTGAAGCGGCGAAAACATGAAGATTTTCGAAGAAAAGCCTCAGAGGACTGGTCCCATGTGTAATGACCCAAGATCGGAGTACGTCACAGCAGCACTCACCTTAAGGATCTCAAGAGATAATAATACTTGGAGCCCAAGTAGAATTTTCCCCAAGGTACCCTAAGACGAGTTAAGCCCTATAATTTAAAAAAAGTTAGGGATTGGATCAGAGTTTTAGCCATAGTGGAAAATGATTTAAAACATAAATTCATTTAAATAAAATACCAACCCCTTGGGGTTTCAAGCAAAAAAGGTACCCCACTAAACATCGTTCACTAAGGATAATGTTTAAAAAAATAGTGTGCAAGAGTGATAACCTACAAAGCTACATAACCAAGGTTCAAAGTGGTTACAAAAGAGGGAACGACAAAATGAAGGATAGATGATGACACAAGGCTGATGAAAACTAAGGAAACAGGACCTGCCAGATGTCACACAAGATCAAATGCCACGCCGCTGAAATCAATCGAGATCGTCAACTGGAAGAAAGTCTGCACTCAAAGAAGTACAATAGAGGGTAAGCATTACATATGTTCATAGTTTCCCCTCAGGAGACCCTGAGTAGGTTTGAAAATAGTAATTTCAAATATTTACTATATATACCTTCAGTGAAAAACAATTCAAAACGAGTCACAACAAAATACTACTGCCAATTTATAATCAGAAGAAAACCATAAATGCAATGCTCATATAATTTTCGCAATTCACGACAGTGAAAAATAGTTCGGAAGCTTCCAATAAAAATCCAAGTTCAAGTTAACATTACCAATAACCGATTCTTGTAATTGGGCCAACTACCTCTAATCAAAATAGCAAGAGAATCCATTTATGGTTGTACAATAAAAAGCTAACCGCTTTATAGGCTAATGGCCTTATGGGCTACCCACCTGTACAACTGCCTTCGAAGGTTTAGGGAATCGAAACCCAAGGTCCGCCTATAGGATCCTTTTCTCTAAGGTCATTTAAAATCATCTTAATAGGTATTGCAAAAGCTAATATCGTTCAATTCAAAAACCATGCAACAAATGACAACAAAAAATATGCAGCTTTCACATGCATCAATATTTACTTTCATAAATGCATGCAACAAAAAAGTCCATACACAGGGTGTGAGATTCCCCCTACCTGGTGTCCAAGCTTAACCTTTTTGTACTTCCACAGCACCAACGTCGTCAAATCCTTTTCTAGAAAACTGGAAATCCAAATCTGACAAAAATCCAACTTTAGTAAAAGTAAGTTTGCTAGAACTTCGGTAGAGTTTCAGCAGAGTTTTGGTAGAGTTTCGGCATGACCTTACCTTTCGGTCATGTCTTCCTAGAAAATTCTAGAAACTTGTCTACTAAGACCAAGTCTCTGTATTTTCGAGACTTAGGGATTCTATTTAACCAAATTTTATTTTAAGTCCAGAGGTTAACCACTTAAAGTCCAAACAATCATAACCAAGACAGTATGGGGGAGACTTGGAGGATCAATTTCAATGTTTCTTAAGTCGGCAATAGCAATAGCAGTCAGGACTGACCTCGATATCATGTCGTTCGATTACTTTAATTGGGTGGCCTCAAATCATTATTAGATTCATTGAGTAACAAATAAACAAGTCCAACTTCTTAAGCAAGCAAAGCAAATAATTCCAACTTAGTTTGCATGCTTCTTACTTCTTTAGGTTTTAGCAACTAAATAATTAATTGATTTTATTTAATCCAACTTAATCAATTAAATTATACAATTTAAACCCTATTTTAAACATGAGTAATTAATTTAATAATCCAACTTAACTAATTAATCATATATAAAAACCTTAAAGAGAAGGAGAAGTTTCACTTACCCGGTTGAGGACCTCCTTTGCTTAATCTCCACAAAACACCAAAATTAATACCTAATAAGTAATTAAATTAAACTTAAACAATTAAACCAAACCTTCAAGTCTTACTCAAAGACTTATTTAGAAACGATGAAAACTGGGCAAGGCTTCGCCGAGAAGAAAGACTATTTTTAACTAGAGAAATTAATCACTACCTTTATGGGGTAATTAATAACCCAACAAAAAACAAATAAAATTTTGAACTATAGAACTTTTCAAAAAAAAAAATTGGAGCTTGGTCATTTGGATATCCTTCACAAAAGAAAGGATTTTCTTAAGAAGAATTTTAGAGAGAGAAAGAACTTAGAATGAGGAGGTCTCAACTCATACTAAGAGGTGCAAGTTAAAATGAGGAGGGGGCTCCTCTAATTATAGTCTTTAGAAGGTGAGGAAGAAAGCTCTCACTTTCAATGTAAAGCTCTCACTTTCAATGTAAAGCTCTCACTTTCAATGTGGGACAATTTGGATGCAAAAATGAAAGGTTAAGATTAAAAGACTCTTTAATGAATTTTAATGGCTAAGATTAAAATAATGGTAAATGATTGAGTGTAACAAAGCCCACCTTAGTTTCGTGCAGTCATCCTAGTCAACACTTGTTGACGCATCAGTGTGTGACATGTGACGCTAGCTGTCACAACAGCTGCCACGTCACTTTTTTTTTTTTTTCAAATTCAAAAATTCACCAAAAATTGCTTGGGTCTTTGAAAAATTCCACAAAAAATCTTACAGATTCGTGAGACTAAGTACTATCTATCTATGCCCTTAAAACAACAATTTGACTTCCATAATTTTTATGAAAAATCCAACTTCACCGAAAATAAATTCTGAAAAATCAAATAATGGCCCAAAATAATTATCCAACTTGGAAAATTCATAATTTAATCATTTTAATTAACTCCAAATTCAACGAATCAAACGTTATTACTCTCAAGAAATTAAGCTCTATGCTAGTGACATCAAGCCTTAGTCACTAGTTCCAAAGAAAAATTTAATTTAAATGTAAAGTAAAATACTAGAAAAAAGACGAGGTCTCACACCATGGCCATGGGATCAGTCCTACAAGGACTATAGCTCGTTTTTGGGCTTCCAAACTCCTGGAGGACCGGCCCTCTGTGTAGAAGATTGGTCTTGCACGTGGTCCTCCGCGTTTTTCCCTAGTCTTAAGTGGTTTTAAGCTTCATACTTCAATTGGGTTTGTTTTCTAAAGGCTTATTGTGTATAACTAGGAATTTTAGGCTTTAGAAACGTAACAATAACGATATAGAATTTGAATTTAAGAGAGCAAGTCTTGAGAGTTCTTGAGAGGCACACAATTTAGATTGGTGAGATCAAGATTAAGTAATTAATCTTGGGTGAGAGAACTAGGGTTCTTGGTAAACGCTTTTGAGAGAGGTAAAGGGATAAAGGGATTGGGTTATGTGATTTAGTCCAATTGTAGTCTTGTACTTGTTTATTCTCATAGTGAAAAATAGAGATCTATCCTGGGGACATAGGCATCATTTTGACGAACCTCGTAAAATCTTGGTGTGATTGTGTGTACTTGTTTATTTATTTATCTGTCTTCTTGGCTTTGATTATTATTTTTCTCTTCATCGAATTTATTACTTGTTGCGTGACGGTAGGAGTTTGGATTTAATTTCCAAACAATTATCAACAATTGTTATCATAGCCAGGTTCAAGGGTTTCCGTGTTTATTGATTGAAGATGGTTTGTCATAGTAACGGGAAGTAGTAGTGTTTCATCTTTTACTATGGAAGAAGAGAGTAAAGGATGTTCTAGTCTCACAAGGGCTAGCACGCGCCTTGTATAGAAAGGAGAAGGGAAAACCCGCAAAGATGGCAGATGATGATTGGGAAGACTTGGAGAGCGGGTGTATGAGCATGATCCGATTTTATATTGCTGACAACATTATCAACAATATAGATGAAGATTCCGCCCTAGAATTGTAGAAGAAACTGGAGAAGCTTTATTTAGCTCAAAAGACTATGGCCACAAAGTTGAATCTGAAGCGAGACTTATATAAGCCGAAGATTGAGGCGAGTGCAAATCTCACGGATCATATGAACATGTTCAAAGGACTGCTGAATCAACTTGAAATAGTTGGTGTAAAGATTGGGGAAGAAGATTGAGTCCTCTTACTTCTAACCTCACTTCCTGATACATATAACAACATAGTGGATATATTCTTGTATGGTAAAGATACACTGAATATTGAAAAAGGTCGAGACAACTCTCTTGTCTAGTAAAAGGAAGAACAAAGTTGAGGATAAAGATTCTTTGTTTGTTGCTTATGGTCAAAGAGGAAGATGAACAGCTAAGAGTTCTAGTAATAACAAGGCTAGATTAAGGGGCAGTGGTAAAGGCCGACAATTACCACAAGTGTAAAGAGTGGGACACATAAAGAAGGATTGTTCGACTTGGAATAAGAAGGATAATGATGGTTTTACGGCGATAGCGAACTGTGATTTATCTGGAGAACTTCTCACAATTTTTAGAGGTAAACACTTCTTCTCAAGGTGAATGGATATTGGATTCGGGTTCTCTCACCATATACGTTCTAGCAAGGAATATTTTGAAGAGTTTCAAAAATCAAAGGGAGGATCTTTCTCTTTGCCTGACGGGTCCAAGGTTGACGTCATGGGGATTGGAATGGTGAAGATCAAGATATTTAATGGGGTGGAGCATACTTTGGGTGGAGTTGCTTATGTTCTAAAGCTATAAAGGAATTTGATGTTCTTGAGTAGGTTGGATTCCAAAGGCTACAAGATTTTGATAATAGGTGGACTCTTGAAAATTAGTCGTGGAAGCATGGTTTTAATGAAGGGAGAGAAGTGTGGTGGTTTATATCATTTGATAGGAACTCAAATCTCGATGGTTGGTTGGAAACGGAATGCACAAGAAATCAAGCACTTGAGAAATGTCTTGTTTGAGGGTACAACTAAGACATATGTGACATGTTTCCAAGATTCAAACGGTGGTGAGAGAGGAAATTCTGTTAGAAAATTAGGTAAATCAAGGTCCCTCTTTGGTGCTAACCGGTAATTGGTTACATGAAACAACTACACATAGGTATTGGCCGTGCGAATCAAAGGAGGACCAAAGTTGCTTGATTCGGGTTATGTGTAGTTGGTACAAGGTAAGGCCAATGGTATTTTTTTATGCAAGGTAATTTGTATGGTATGATCACCAAGATGGAGATTGTTGTGTTTTGGCTCACATTCGGAAGTGTTTTAAGGCCATGAAAGTGTCCTTAGAGGTTTGATTCAAGTTAGGAAGGTTGTAGGAGGTTCGTGTTCAAGTGGAGTGGCTAAAACGTGAAGATTGTCAAAGAAAATCCCAAGAGGACGGGTCCCATGGCCATGTGATAGGTCCTACAGGGGCTATAACTCGTTTTGGGCTCCCAAGCTCCTGGAGGACCAAGCCTACACGTAGTCTTCTGCTTTTTTTTCTAGTTTTAGGTGGTTTTAAGTGTCCTAATTCAATTGAGTTTGTTTTCTAAAGGCCTATTGTGTTTAATAGGACCTTTATGTTAGAAAATAATTCTAGAAATATGGAGAACAACCTTGAGGTATGATTTGAACCGTTTCCTCAAAGTGTTATTTGCCCCCACTCAAACGAGTTTGCTAATAGGTTCTTAGCAAATCACTTCCCGGATACAACAAAGTTTGGAATCTGTGAAGTAGCAAATTCAAAGAATTCCGGAAAATTCTAGAAGGAAAGTGTATGACTTGAAGAAGAAGAGGGGAGAGAGAGCAATAAAACCAATCAAATTTCTGATGATCATTTTAAACTGTTGGCATATGTGAGTTTATATAGAATAGCAAGAGTGCTAGAGATACCTTTTCAATTTGAACATATATACCTTTTCAAATTGAATGTTAATTATATCCATTCAATTTAAATATATGTGTCTATATGAAAAGGCACCCATTCAGTTTAAATAGTTATGTATTAAACTAACAGTTATTCAAACAATAACTATTATAAATATATGTATATTGAAATCTTCAACAATTTAGGCTCTAGAAACCTAATAAGAACGATATAGAATCTGAATTTAAGAGAGCAAGTCTTGAGAGTTATTAGGAGGGACACAATCTAGATTGGTGAGATCAAGATTAGGTAATTAATCTTGGGTGAGAGAACTAGAGTTCTTGGTAAACACTTTTGATAAAGGATAAAGGGATAAAGGGATTGGGTTATGTGATTTAGTCTACTTGTAATCTTGTACTTGTTTATTCTCATAGTGAAAAACAGAGATCTCTTCCAGGAACGTAGACAAAATTTTTCCGAACCTCGTAAAATCTCGGTGTGATTGTGTGTGCTTGTTTATTTGTTTATCTGTCTTCTTGGCTTTGATTATTATTTTTCTCTTTATCAAATTTATTACTTGTTGCACGACGGTGAGAGTTTGGATTTAATTCCCAAACAATTATCAACAAACAAAAGTAAGGGCAAAATGAGAATTAAAATATTTAAAACTGTATTTAGGGAAATAAATAAGCGTAAAAAGGGTTACCTATTGAGTGTGATAATCGGTGAATGCTAATAATTAACTTTGTGACTAAGAAAGGCTAATAAACATTAACAACATTTTTATGAGGGCTGGCTATGGGTTGTGTCATGTTGAATTCGTGTGGTGTCCTTTTTGCGTTTGTGTTCAATACTATATAGCCAACTCTAACTCGATTTGTTTAATTAATCGTGTTGAGTGACACAACTATAACGTGACTCGTTTATAATTGTATTGTGTTTGGCTTGACCCATATATCGTATGAACTAAAAATTAAACATAATTTATTGTATTTTTAAACCAAAATAGTTACCTTTAAAACATAAGAAACATATTTAATCATACTACTAATAAAATCATATATAAATAAGTCATAATTTTACAATAGATTATATAGTACATATTAAAAATTAAGAAACAATATACATTTTCTTCATAAAAGTTGTTTGACACTTATCCAACTCGTTTATTATTTGTGTTTAGCAAGTCACGTCATATGTGTGCTTCTGACAAGAAATGGTCAACCTAAACCTGCTAACTTCTTTTCGGGTTCAAGTTGTGTTATCATGTCGTGTCAAAATTTACCATCCCTAAATTTTATTTGATTTTAGTATTCAAACTGACTAAACATTTTTTTATGGTTGGATTGAAACTGTCGAATAGTTTGCAGTCCATTTTAAAAAATAACAAATAAGAAGTATGTCGGTCAATTGATACACTAAAATGAATTGGATTATTATGGTATTTTTTGTTTTGGACAATAAAAAATAGATTTGATTTGTTTTCTTTAAGTTGTGTTACTAGGTGCGAGGTTATAGTTTCATTTTTAAGAATTTTTATTTAAAAAAACAAAGTTGTAAACAAACCATATTAGGGGTAGGACCAAAATAAAAACTAATCAGGGGTGATTGACTGAAAAATAGAAATTAAGGGTGAAACCGCTAATCTTTACTGTTATAAACTTAGAAAAAGGATTTGGTATTACAAACTTTATCAAAAATATGATTGCCAAAAATACCTTTCTTTCAACAAAACAATCACATTAAAACAATCTGTTAAATGAAGGTATAGCTGTAAATACAACTATTAAAATAAAATTTAAAAAATAAAAAAGACACCACACTACCTTAAAACATGAAGAAAATGGTTGCAAAGATATAGAACAATGAGAATAATATTTTTTCAAAAAAATACAGTAAAAATATCAATTAAGAAATATGGAGCGCGTGCCAGGAAGTTAGTATTAGAAAGGGAAAAAAGTTATACCTCAATTGTGCCTTAATGACGTAGATTTTTTATGTACTAATAGTATTTAATTAAGTTCATGATAGCTCATAATTATTTATCATCTAAGACTTTTTAAAGACTTTTCTATTCTTTTACCAATCTTGAAAATCTTAAATTAAATTACAAAAGAATAAGATTTAAAAGTTTCATCTACCAATTAAAATTAGGAAAAACCAAAAAGCCCTAACTTCATCTGCTATCATTGTCTTGAAAAAAAGGTTCGAGGGAGAGCTTATAAGTATAATCACAGAAGGCGCATAAGTCCATATTGAAGCTTGCTTCATTCGATATATACAAAGCCTATTAAGTATCTTTAATTTTTTAGGGTGTCAAATTAATGTATAAACGGGTGGCAAGAAGCATATATTGGTTATGTGGGTATTTATGTTCCAGATTGAACTGCGATACCTTTAACAGCTTTGATGCTTTCAGTTTTATGTTCCTATTATGTAATTATAATAGGAAGATGTGTCAATGCATTGTTATTTCTAGCCTGGGAATAAATCTCCAGAGATTCCGAATCCAATCCAAATTAAAATAAAATGGGTAATTTAATTGAAGAACCTCTTTTGATATCACTTAAGCTTTTTTTTTACTCCCTCTCCTAAAGTTAAGCTTTTTTAGCCTTTTTCTGTGTGAAATATCCATAGTACGCTTCATGTAAAACTCAAAATTTTTTTACTGTAGCCATTTTTTTTTCTCTCTCTCTCTCTCCCCTTCCCCAACCAACCAGCCCTTTCAGCTACAACATATGCCAAGATCAGATGCAAAGATTTGCCACCGCACTGCACCGCTCGCCCCATCCAGCGTAACCAGCTCCTCACCTCCATATATTCTCTTTTCTCTCTCCTACCATTTTTCTCTTTCTTCTAAAGCCAAAAATCTAGTTTCATGTGGCAACTAGCTGACCAAGAAGATTTGTCATGATTTGGTTTCAGTTCACATCTAGAAAAGAAAAAGAAGATGCGATGATCGACATGCTGTAGTGGAATTTTCGACACAATTTTCAGTAGAATTTTTGGTCGACACGATGGTTAACAATGTGGAAGTTTCGATCAACAATGTGGTCGGCATGATGGTACTATAACACTTGGTGGTGTTATGGCTTATACAGACACGTGAAAAAAAAAAAAAAAGAACAGATCTACTTGCAATGGTGATGGCTTTTAGGTAAAGCTATAGATCTAGTCTTTATTCATCAAAGAGCTATATCAAATTTAATTTTTGGGCAAACTAGATCTGTTCTTTTTCTTTTAGTTTCTTTTTGGCAAAGCTATATTTGATGAGCTATAATAGCTTTTATTCATCTGGTTTTTGTTGCTATAATAGCAGCCATTATATTGCTTCTCTTTTAATTTCTTTCTTTCTTAGCCATTATAGTTTAGATTTGGTTTTTGTTCATCAAAGAGCCATGAATTGCGAGCTGCCTTCGATCAAAGAAGGAAGGAGGGAGGGAGGGAGGGAGGGAGGGAGAGAGAGAGAATTTTATTTTAATTTCTTTCTTTCTCAGCTATTATAGTTTAGATTTAGTTTTTCTTCAGCAAAGAGTCATGGGTTTCTAACTGCCTTTGGTCAAAGAAGGAGGGAAGGAGGGAGAGAATAGAAGAAAGTAGACATTCTAGGACATTCTAGTCTATTGGTGGAATTTTGGTCTATATGGTATATATAGATAGGTATTTTGGTCATAGAAATTTAAAAGAGTTATTAAAGTAATTTTGGGGTTAGGGGTAAAAAACCTTAACCCATTTGGTTCACCGAATTGATTTCTTAGAAAATTAATTCTTATGCTTTTTTCTAAAAAGAAGAGAATGTAAGATTACATTTCCCCATTTGGTAATCTTGGGAAGATAAACTAATAATTCCCTTTATATTTTCATTCCCTCATTTGGTTTGTGCAAGAAAAAGAAATAAAATTGGTTTAAATTTTCATTTATACCATTATTTATTAAACACAAGCAATATTTATTTTAATTTTAAAAAATTTTAAGATTAGTTTAGTAAATAGAATAAGTAATAAATGCTTTCTCAAAGGAGGGGAACCAAAACTCAAGTTCCGGTAATAGTTTTATTTTCCTCTCAATATAGAAAATCAAATGTACTTACCAAATATAAGAATGTAATTGATTTCTTATTAGGGGTATAGTGTATATAGATTATAAAGACTTTTATAGACGTTTTTCAAGTTGTAGACTTTTGTAGAATTTATTTAAAAATCTTAATTAAATACCACATAACTTTTAAACTCTATAAAATTTTTTAAAATCCATATACAATACATTCTAGTTAGATTTCAAAAACTTAAACCGAAGGGACTTTAATTTTAATTAAAAGAGGATATTAGATAAAATAACCCAAATAAAATCGTCGGTGGTCATGGCCTCATATTAATTTAAGAATATAAATTACCACGACATCACCTTGTTTGTGAAAAATCATTCCTCCTTGACCAGATTTGGGTTTCGTATCAGTTCTG
>QANT01002737.1:0-38776 GCA_003254885.1 Purshia tridentata
TCGATCATGTGTTAACTAAAATTTTAAAGTTAAAATTTAATATAAAACTGACAAACCAGAGCTTGAAGAAAGGGTAAAAATGCACTGCGGAACACACGAAAATAGCTATAGAGCGCTTGGTATCTGATATGTGTGAAAAAAATAGAAACTAATAGATTAATATTATGTAACATGAAATATGTTACGCGACACTATTTTGAGGCGTAACCTAATTGTTTCCAACGGCTCTTTCTGGTTTGCGCCACCAACTTCACTCAATTTCCCGCCAGCTAAGGTCGTGTAAACCTCTCTCAAACATAATATGAATTTTTTTTTTCTTCGTTTAATTATTTATGAAATCAGTAATTCTAATTAATGGTACTTCCTTCAGAGTTCATTAGTCTCTAAAGACTCTAATTCTAATGGAGTCCCCAAACCCCCCCTCTCTTACCACTTTGTCGGATTTCTACGCATATCACCTCCAAGAAAGCCTCAAAAAGAGAGACCCATTTTCTGGAAAATCAATCCATGCCCAAATCATCAAATCTGGGCTTCATCTCGGTGTGTTCTTGATGAATAATCTCATGAGCGTGTACATGAAAACTGGGTCTCCTTTGGATGCTCACCGTGTGTTTGATGAAATGCCTGTGAAAACTACATTTTCGTGGAATACAATTCTCTCTGCTTATGCAAAGCAGGGAAGGTTTGATGCAGCGCGTAGAGTTTTTAGCGAAATGCCTGAACGCGACTCTGTTTCGTGGACTGCGATGATTGTAGGTTATAATCAGATGGCTCGTTATGGTAATGCAATTCAGATGTTTGTAGAGATGATTTCAGATGGAGTTCCGGTAACCCAGTTCACGTTTACTAATATTCTTTCCACTTGTGCTGCCATTGAAGCCTTGGATATTGGTCGGAAGGTTCACTCGTTCGTTGTTAAGCTTGCGTTCGGTAGTTATGTTTCTGTTGCAAACTGCCTTCTAAACATGTATGTAAAATCTGGTGATCCAAGAACAGCAAAGATTGTTTTTGATAGGATGAGATTGAAAAACATATCGAGCTGGAATGCTATAATTTCCTTACATATGCAATGTGGTCGTGTTGACCTTGCTGTTGCCCTGTTTAACCAAATGACGGAGCGCGACATAGTGTCTTGGAATTCAATGATTTCAGGATACAATAGGCATGGACTTGATATGGAAGCGCTGACTATCTTCTCAAGTATGTTGAAGGAATCGTTTTTAAAGCCTGATAAGTTCACCTTGGCAAGCGTTTTGTCAGCTTGTGCTAACCTTGAGAAGCTGGAACTTGGGAAACAAATCCATGCTCTTATTATTAGAGCTCGGTCTGACATATCTGAAGTAGTGGAAAATGCTTTGATATCAATGTATGCTAAGTCTGGCGGGGTGGAAATTGCTCAAAAGATTTTAAAGCAAAGGGGGACTTCATATCTCAATGTTATAGCTTTTACCGCCCTATTGGATGGATACATAAAGCTTGGGGATATAAACCCGGCCAGGCAGATATTTGACTCATTGAGAGACCGTGATGTGGTTGCATGGACAGCAATGATTGTTGGTTATGTACAGAATGGGTTGAATAATGAAGCTGTAGAGCTATTCAGGTCAATGATAAGATTGGGCCCCAGGCCAAACAGTTACACCTTAGCAACTATGTTAAGCGTCAGCTCAAGCTTAAATTCTTTGGATTATGGAAAACAAATTCATGCAAGTGCCTTAAGATCAGGAGAAGTGTCTTCGGTTTCTGTGAGCAATGCTCTAATTTCCATGTATTCCAAAGCTGGAAGCATCGGTGGTGCACAGCAAGTATTCAATCTGATCCACTGGAACAGAGATACCATTTCTTGGACTTCCATGATTCTAGCCCTGGCTCAACATGGTCTTGGGGAAGAAGCCATCAAACTTTTCGAGAAGATGCTGTCACTTGGTATTAAGCCTGATCATATAACCTACGTTGGGGTGCTCTCTGCCTGTACACACGTGGGATTGGTGGAACAGGGCAGGAGCTACTATAATTTGATGAGGAATGTGCACAAAATTGAACCTACCCATAGCCATTGTGCATGCATGATTGATCTGTTTGGGCGTTCTGGATTGCTTCAAGAAGCATTTAATTTTATACAGAGCATGCCAATTGAACCAGATGTTGTAGCTTGGGGTTCACTTTTATCTTCTTGTAAGGTTCATAAAAATGTAGATCTGGCTAATGTTGCAGCAGAAAAATTGCTACTTATTGAACCAGACAACAGTGGGGCCTACTCAGCCCTTGCTAATTTGTATTCAGCTTGTGGAAGATGGGAAGATGCTGCGCAAGTTAGAAAGTTAATGAAGGATAGGGGAGTGAAGAAAGCCCAAGGATTTAGTTGGATTCAGATTCAAAATAAAGTGCATGTGTTTGGGGTTGAAGATGGAGGTCACCCATGGAAAGATGAAATCTACAAGGCGATGGAAAAGATCTGGAAAGAGATTAAAAATATGGGTTTTATTCCTGACACTGAATCAGTATTGCATGACGTTGGCAAAGAAGTGAAGGAGAAGATGCTTAAATATCACAGTGAGAAACTAGCCATTGCATTTGGGCTAATAAGTACTCCAGAGAACACTACACTAAGGATCATGAAGAACCTCAGAGTTTGTAATGACTGTCATGCTGCCATTAAATATATATCCAAGCTCGTGGGCAGAGAAATCATTGTGAGAGATGCTACTCGTTTTCACCATTTTAAGGACGGGCTGTGTTCTTGTCGGGATTATTGGTAGGCATAAGAATAAGGATTTAATGGTAGTGTGATGTTCAAGTGTACAGAGATTAATGTGACTCAAGTTCTAGCTGATTTGCTTTCTCCTAAGTTTTCCAAGGAGTTTGAAAATTATAGATGACACCAAGACTTTTTATCCTAGCCATTATGGTGGCAGGTAAGTTGTTAATTAGCAAGGAAGTCGATTATCTGTTAGATTATACATCCAAATAACTAATTATTCTACTTTTGGGTTACTAAAGTTTCTATCTCTGCTGTCAAAGATTTGTTGATACAATTCTGTGTCTTGTTAAATGATTGGACCTGTGAGTTGCAAGGCTTTAATGTGCATAGAACTAGTATTGCAAGGCAACATGTTATGCCACATCATATTATTAGCTTTTGTATTCTTGGTGACAACGCAGTGGTTTAAAATTTAGTTCTCTTTGTAAAGTAATTAAGCATCTTAAAAGAATGATTTTTCAATCAACAAGATAAAAAAATTGGTGGTACATCAAATTTGTTTGTTTCTGTTTACTTTGCTACTCCAGTTTCTTAGAAGTCCATATACTTGTATTGCATCTAGTTTCATTGGTTTCAGATGAAGGTAATGATGTCTACATAGTACATATATACAAGAATGAGTACAGAGATGGGTTACATCTGGGACACTAGTATGAGGATAGCTGATAAGCACAACATAGGAACACTGCTTGCAAATTACTGCAATTATTTGTTAAACAGATAAAAAATCACTTAACTGTTGTTCATCATTCACTAATCCATTCATATTGGCTATTAACAATGGATAGATGCCTTATTATATATTCTCAAAATCTAAAACTTCATCTCACATCTTTCCCCTTTGTAGATGCCTATTACATATCTTCAAATTCTAAAGACTTTATTGTTTATACTGAATCCTTGTTTCCTAACAGGTGGAGTCAGATCAACGATCATGGCACCAGCAATTTGTCAGTCATAGATCATGAGGGAAGTGCTATCTCCATAACTACTACTGTGAATGGATATTTTGGTGCACAGATACTTTCAACTAGTATGGGAATAATCTTAAACAATGAAATGGATGATTTCTCTATGCCTGGAAATGTTTCAGCAGGTCCACCGCCAACACCAGCCAATTTTATCAGGTCCGCCAACAACCCATTATTGAGCTTTTGTATTTTGTTTGATTAGTACAGAGGCTTACTTCTTTTACCCCTCGGAAAACCATAACCTAGTTTTCCATTGAAACTTGTAATCTGATATATTAAATTTCTGTCTAAGCAGCTATTGCCTAGTGTGGTTCGTTATGAGAATTGGACACCTGTGCTCAGCGATCACTTTGAACTTCTTGTTTAAATCAGGAAATCCTTACAAAAGAAGGGCCATGTATTGGAGCCTCTTGCTGGTGGGGCTATGTCCAGTTTATAGTTCAACAAATAGAGCCACTGAAGACAAATGGAGGTACTCGAGAGCTTGTGGCAGTGAATGACCCTAGAAAAGGTGGGATTGGTGTTAGGGAATTGAAGCTAGTAATTGCTCTTCTTCCCATGTTAGCTAGTTTATTTTCCCCCATTTCCATTATGGCTGATTCCCTAACATCTTAAGCTTTTGGATCCAATGGTAATCTAACATCAGTGTTCTTGTTGAATGAGGTACTGGGTTGAAAAATTCAACCCTCATCAGAGTTCTTGTTGTATTATGCACTAATAGCATTCTTGCTTCCCATTAGTCTCCCGCCCACACTCAAGTGTGGGAGTTCACGCTTCTCCTTGTTAAGGATTGATTGGACAAAATTTGAAGCATTTGAATATGGATACCTTTACTACCTTTTTTTTTTCTTTCTTTTTTAATGACACATCATTTAAATGCTTTTTTTCAAAGGATTGATTGGACAAAATTTGAAGCATTTGAATTTTGAATATGGATAGCCTTTACTACCTTTTTTTTTTTTTAATGACACATCATTTAAATGCTTTTTTTCGAGTTGGGAGAAGGAAGATCAAATTTGAGTGCACTATAGATAATTATATAGCCTTTCCAACTGCATCATTAAAATGCTTTATAAATTATGAATTGCTTGGCTATTCTAAGTTACTTAGTTCTGAAACGTTTGTTATTCTGAAAGATTAGAATGAAGTGTTGGTTGAGTGATGAGTCATAGCCTTGTTGGATTATGCCCAATAAGATAAGATGTGTTCCACACTTCCACCTTAAACAATAATGCTAAATGGCTAATGGTTCACCAGGAGGGCAAATTATGGTGGATGACTTTCTAACCACATCTACTTCTAATTTGACATGTGGCATGATCTTATGTTAGGAGGGATTTATTTTTTTGAGAAAGAGAGGGATTTGTTTAATTAATCAACAATTAATGGTGTCACTAAATGA
Organism: Purshia tridentata; assembly: GCA_003254885.1. NCBI lineage: Eukaryota > Viridiplantae > Streptophyta > Magnoliopsida > Rosales > Rosaceae > Purshia > Purshia tridentata. The sequence goes on from QANT01002737.1 coordinate 5,135, forward strand.
GATAATTATTAACAAAATAAATTCTCATATTAATATTTTACTTTTGATCAAAGTAAATCTTTCTAAACTTTAGTGTATAAGATTTTGACCATAAACCCAATACCAACACAAAATATATAAAAACGGATGAAAGTAAAGAATTAAATTTTTTGAGGTTTTGAAATATTACCAAATTAAAATTATTGAAATTACAATACCAACACAAAATATATAAAAACGGATGAAATTTCGAAAATTTACTCAAAATTTCTCTAAAATTTTTATTTTTTGAGATTTTGAAATATTACCAAATTAAAATTATTGAAATTTTGTTAAATTTCTATTGCTTTAGTCAAAATTTTCAACAAAATCAAAATTTTTATATTTTTCAACTATTAAATTTTATCAAAATCTAAAATTTGATTCCTTAGATGAAAATTACATAAAATAAACTTTTATGAAAAATAGAAAACATAAGAAAATATTAGGTAAAAATCGCCCTCCCAAACACATAAGTAAACCGTCCTCTAATGAGACTCACGGAATCTTTGTGTGCTCCACAGAGTCCAACACGGCTGACGTTGCTTCTTGTAATCTTGTTCCTCAAAAACCATGATAATCTTTAAATATGGAAACTCCTCGTCAGCACACTTGGCAAAATGCCCATACATAATACACTCAAAAAATGTTCCACACTCCCACTCCCACTCCCATACCCACTTCCTCACTGAAACCCATTTTCATTTTCTCGTCTTTTGATCACTCTAAGTCTGAGAACCACCCATAGCCATGGCGTTGCAGAGGCACCTCTTGAAAAAAGCTTTTGGAGAAGCTAAGCCCAAGATTGCTCATAGGCTATCTATCTGCGGTTCTGTCTCTACGGTTCCTTTCCCTGCTGCTGGTGCTGAGGAAGCTCCACCTTTGCTGCCACCGTTTGATTTCCAGCCACAGCCTTACAATGGACCACGCGCCCATGAAGTCTTCCAGAAGCGAAAGCAGTTTCTGGGTCCTTCTCTTTTCCATTATTATCAGAACCCTGTATGTTTATTTATCTCTACGGTTTCTTTAACCATTTGGATTAAATTCAGTCTATTTTCTATTTTGGTTGAAATGTTTGGGATAACCAATTCAATCTCTTGGGCCGTTTGACTGCTGAGAAACCAGAGGAAAGTTACACAGTTACGTTCATGGAAATTAATATGAACTGTGTCTAATATAAAAAAAAGTGTCAAATTTTTTTTTATTTTTTAGTTAAGACTTGGGACTTTTCAATTGGACCATGAATTCCTGGACCCATTTGCATTTTGTTACACTTATGTCCATCAAAAGTTAATCAAGCAAACACTGCATTCCACCCTATAGATGATATGATAGCGTTCATCAAACCTTCTGTGTGGTTAATCAAAGCTCTTTCATTTTATTATTTAGGAAAATTGTTTCAATTCTGTATTATTAGTAAAACCTTGTGACTTGCAATTATCCAAGTTTTCTGCATGTAGAATAGCCCCGTTTCAATTAGCCGGGCTTCTTATGTTGTTTTTATAATTGGAAAATTCTGATGCCAAGGCCTAAGGAGGAATATGCTTTATTGCCTTTTCTCAATAGTACCATTGGTTCATTTGTTCATGATGCGAAATTTGTTTGCTTGCCCGTATTTTCCACTGTTATATTAATAAAGTTATTCTGAAACTGATGTATGCTTTTAAATTTTCATTGTGGACACAGCTCAACATTGTTGAAGGGAAGATGCAATATTTATTTGATGAGAATGGCAGGCGCTACCTCGATGCTTTTGCTGGGATAGTAACTGTTTCTTGTGGACATTGCCATCCAGATGTTTTAAATGCTATAGTGGAGCAGAGCAAGCTTCTGCAGCATGCCACAACCATATACTTGCACCATGCAATAGCTGATTTTGCTGAGGCATTAGCTTCAAAAATGCCTGGAAACCTAAAGGTTAATTTTCTTCAATCTTGATCTCAAGATGATATATGACATTAAAGTTGTTTCTTCGTCATAGTAGACAGTGAAACGTTTGTATAATCTCTTGGTGGTTTAGGTATAATATTTTAGCTTTTTCTTTGAAATGTTAAGTAATATTACTGATGTAGAGCAGTTCTGTAGTTAAATAACAATATTTTTAAATTTAAGACTTCCACACATCAATAATTTGACAAGTCATATAGCGAAAGGATTCTTTTATCATCTGTTTTTTTGTTTTAGTTATGTTTCCCAATGTAAATGGAAGCATGTTTTTCATTATAAGCATCTGAGTCAGACTTCATTTAAAACATTGTTCTTCAAAAAGACAATTTTAAAATGCAGGTTGTGTACTTTGTGAATTCTGGGACAGAAGCAAATGAATTAGCAATGCTGATGGCTCGTCTATACAGTGGTAACCTTGATATGATTTCCTTGAGAAATGCATATCATGGGGGAAGTTCTAATACAATTGGTTTGACCGCTCTGAACACATGGAAGTATCCGATTCCACAGGTTTGTATAATCAGTATTCAGTACACCTCCAAAATTTGCATCTTCAGTTATGTTATTTTGAGAATACAATCAAATTTGATGTATTAGTTCCATTGAGAACCTGGTGAGAAGCTGATTTTTAAAAAACATGTAAACCATTAGTATGCCAAGGTTACCTGAAAGATGCTTGTATGTTGTTCAATCTGGTCTCTTGATGTACACCCAGGGTTATGGAATAATTTTGAACAACATTCTCAAAATAAAAGTTCTACAAAATATTTAATAGGGTTCATCTAATTGAATATTAAACTATCATTTTTTCCTTTTCTCTTTCTGATTCAAAAAAATAGTTATAAGTATTCATGGAAATAAGAAGATCACTATCAATAATGTCCTTACATAAAAAAAATGCTATTGCATAATAACGTTTATAACTAATTGGTAAGATAGGAAAGCATGCATATAAAATGCACATTATTGAATTTGTACACTTGCTAACTTTCATTCCTTGGTTTTACTGTTATAAAACTTTAATCTGTTGTACACAAACACTTAGCAGGACATGCCGATTTTCTCACATTATCTGCTAAGAGTTGCTCCAACATTGCAGGGTGATATTCATCATGTTGTAAATCCAGATCCATACCGTGGAATCTTTGGCTCTGATGCCAAAAGTTATGCTAAAGATGTACAAGATCATATTGATTATGGAAGTTCAGGAAGTGTTGCTGGATTTATATCTGAAACAATTCAGGTTGGACTGAATGTTGTCTCTACTATAATGAGGCCTAAAATTTTCAGATGTAATCACTGTGATTGGGCAGCTAATAATTAATCAATTAACTACAGTTCACTTTACCCAACTGTAGGGAGTTGGAGGAGCGGTTGAATTGGCACCCGGATATTTAAAACTGGTTTATGACATTGTTCGCAAGGCTGGTGGTGTCTGCATTGCTGATGAAGTACAAACTGGGTTTGGCCGTACAGGAAGCCATTATTGGGGCTTTGAAACGCAGGGTGTCATTCCTGATATAGTTACCATGGCAAAGGTCTTAAAAATATCCATTGAAAGATTTTTATTTTACTGTTGAAAGGTTTGACTTATGTGTTTTGATGTTACATCAGTAGTTTTTGATCAAGGTGCATATTTTAATTTTAAGCTTTTTCCTATAGATGAATTTGTTTTAGTGAAGCACAATAACTTTTACAGGACTCGTTACCAATGTATTTCCAATTTATAAAATTTCAGGGCATTGGAAATGGGTTGCCATTGGGAGCAGTAGTGACAACGCCAGAAATAGCAAGTGTACTAGCCCAGAAGATTCAATTTAACACTTTTGGTGGAAACCCTGTATGCTCTGCTGGAGGGCTTGCAGTGCTCAGAGTTCTTGATAAGGAGAAACGTCAAGTTCATTGCAATGATGTTGGCTCTCACTTGCTTGGGCGTTTGAGAGATCTTCAGCAAAGTCATGAAAGTAAGTATCCCTTGCCATGGTGTATTTAGAAAGTTTATTTTTCTATTATAGGGATATATCTCTTTCTTTTAAATATTTATTTTAATGCCAGCACTTATATAGCTATTTCATGGCCGTTTATTAAATGCAAAATCAGCTGAGCCAGGTTTAGGTTTTTGAAAGTAAGCAAACCTTACTAGGGAGTATTGAAGACCCCTCTTCAAAGAGGTCTGTAGACGTGATTGGCACAGGTTTTCCAATTAATCTTTAACCACTAGCCAAATGACTTGACCTTTGTGCACTGGTATATGGAACATACACAATTTCTTTTTTCTTTTGGGGGAGAGGGCAACAAGTACAGATTACCAACCGGTGGTAAGCCTAAATTATATGGAAATACTAAGGTTTGTTTCATGATACTTGTACTCCTTGTAGTATGCTCTGTTACTCAAATATGTTATAAATGACAGAAAAGGGTTCTTCCACCAATGTTATTTTCTAAAATGATGGAATAACTCCTTTGCATCCTTTTCCCTCAATATAGCTAGCTAACCCTATCCTTCTACAAGCTAGGCTAGGCAACTTCTAATGGGGTAAATAGGTGGCTGGTGAGAGGCAAAGGTGGGAGCCGTAGAAATTTGATTGCTCCAATTTTCTCCATCTCCAAATTTTTTCAAAGGAAAAATATCATCTTCCTCACATATTGGTGGACATGGGATGAGATTTTGCCACTTTGGGATCTGCTTTGTAAAAGCTTTTTAAGTACAAGATAAATAAATTGATAGTTATATTTTATAGAGAGGTTTTCTTTTTTTTCTTTTTTTTTTAAATTTTTGGTTGAAGATCTGCATAGAACAGAATGGATGGTGGATTCTGTTGTGAGGTTGGATATGGAAAAGGTTCATATGTTTGTGGCATGGTGGTGATTTTGTAGCTGAAGCTTGTTGTCGTCTTCGCTTCTTGGTGCTTGCTGGAGGTTTTTTTTTTAATTTTTTTTTCCCACCAAGGTGCATGTTGGAATCTGTGGAACAGAATCAGACAGATCCTTATCTATTAAGTTGTTGTAAAATAGTCATTTGCAATTTTATATCAATTTAAACAGATCCGAGTAAGGGAGCATAGTAGCATACCAGAACGGCTTTGAGTGTCATGAAATAAACCTCAGGACAGTTTTGTGTAATTTAACCCCATATATATGGTAATCAAAAATTTGCCGTCTTTATTTCTTTAAAAAAACATTATTATATGTTTATGAATAGAGAGCTGCCCATCATGCCCAATCCTTGTTATTAGATAAACAAAGTGAGGATATAGAATAGACTAGTTTTGTACCCTAAAAAAACAAGTCTCTTACAATATCTTGGTTTGGTCATTTCTCATAAAGGGAAACTGCAAAATGGATGCTCTGAGCTGAACTAGAGTTGAGTGGCGCCGTTGGTTCTAAATATCCTTTATTTGTTATAGACCTGCTTATCTGTATTATTCAAATAGCCTCACTGGAGGTTTATCATGCTTACACTTTATTTTGTCGCCTCACTCACTACACTGCCTATTAGAATCAGTTGAGCAATAACTGATTGTTTCCAATTTGGCACTTCTCTCTCTGATGTCATACTATCCTCTCTAAATTGGTCACACATTAATTCTAGTGTTCTTGTATATAATATTTTGTTTCAGTCATTGGAGATGTGAGAGGCCGGGGCTTAATGGTGGGGATAGAGCTTGTGACTGACAGGAATGAGAAGACACCTGCCAAGGCAGAAACTGCAGTCTTGTTTGAGAAACTCAGAGGTATCAAGACACCCTCCCAGCACATAGATTTTAAAAAGTTCCTAAATTTAAGTAGTATTTTTCTTCATTAAATTCCTGTCTAGATACTAATCATAATTTGGTTCCTTACTGAAGAGCTCGGAGTTCTAGTTGGGAAAGGGGGACTACATGGAAATGTTTTTAGGATAAAGCCACCAATGTGTTTTACCAAAGATGATGCAGGTATTTGTTATGTCTTTTACAATCAGTGTGAGTGGTTGAGATACGTAATTAACTGTACATGCGTCTAGCTGTGCGCGTGCAACTGGGTGTGCCTGTGTGAATATGTGCAATAGATAAAATAATTGGTGTTCAAATTATTTGGATTTTTGGGTGAAATATATACTTAGGTTCTACTTGTCTGCGTGCAGATTTTCTTGTGGATGCTTTGGACTATGCCATGTCAAAGTTGTGAGGGCTAAATATTTGAAGAGCCAAAGCGATTATGTACTTTGTAAAATATTTCTTTCTTTGGTAAATGCCTTGTGAAAATGCTATTCTACAGATTCCGTAAAGCACTTTCAATAATATGAAGTGAAAATCCTAGAGGTTTGTGTTCATTTGACTTGAGGATAGCAGCTTTGAGGCGTAGCCCTGACCAACGGCATTGCAAAACAAACTTAAATGTAGGGGTGGGGATAGAAACTGTAAATTAACAATACCGAACCAAATTGGGGAAAAAAACCAAGTTGACCCAAAAAGTCAGCACCGGAGAAAAAATTGGACCGTATTGATTTCGGTTTCGATTTACCCCCAATTATCTGAACTAGACCGGACCGGACTGGATTGAACCGAACTAATAAATTAAATATATATTCATTTTTATATTTTATGGCAAGAAAGTTTTTTAAGTGTGGAAAGAGAAAAAATGGCGACATGTTACATACAACAATTCTGGAAAAATGTCATCACTACATAGGTTGTTTTACAATACTGCAAAAATTTAGATCCTCATGTACTTGATCGTCATAACAGCCCTCCTCTCGCACATGGAATATGATAAAAGTAAGCTTAACGTAAGAAATTTAGCGATGAAACAGTTGTAATTGGCAAAGCAAAGATTATATTAACAGCATCAAAGACAGTCTTGCAGGTTATAGCTCTCAGCTCTGATTGCTCATACGACTACTTGCAAGTAGAAAATATCCTTATCAGTTATCCATGTCTGCTGTACTTTGTGAAAAGTTCAAAGACACATATAGACATGAAAATAAGCATATGTCCATTATCGGAATTCAGATGAATAGCATCAATACAATATGTCTACCAAGCAGAGTAATAATGTTTACATGATACCGTATTTTAACTTCTCCAGAACAAGACTGTTCATTTTAAATGCACAAAGACAACCTCACTAACAATGTATGAGACCCATTTGAAATACAGAGAAACCATCAATAATAATTTACATGATACCTTCCATCTATAGACTCAAAATGTAAATTCTAAATATATCATTTTAAGACAAGATAATGTACAAAGGACATTGAAAACAAATTATTTACAAACTTCCTGCAGACAAAATGGCTATCCATATTTACAGCTTCTCGATATGGGTGCCGCTTGAAAAATGTCAGCAGCTTGGATTGCATACGTCTACATATGTTTAGAACGACGTTACCCAAAAGCACCTCTGGTTGTGGAAGCATGATTCGGTGGTGATTATCCTGTTGAGATATTGAGCTTACCTTTTTATACTCTTCATGTTGATTAGGCAGGCTCACGAGGACGAGTAGCCCAAAGTGAGCTCAAAGCCCGAAGGCGTTGGAAGTACTCTCCCAAAGCAAGAAGACCTCGAGCTGCCTGGCGGATTGTTAGGATGCGTGACATCTGCTGTAAGGTCTCCCGCCGAATATGATCAGCCTGTTTGGATAAATATCATTGTCAGAAAACATCACTAAGATGTCAAGGGAACTAAACGAAACTCTGTCTAGGAAAATTATTTAATGTTATACCAATACTGAAAAAGACATAAATATCACTGATTCACATAAGATGACAATCTCAGGCATAGCATTCAGATGTACTGAAAATGAAATGCACCCAAAACTTGATGTTCGCCTCCTTTTTTTACATAGAGCTAATATGTGATCACTGCACTGATAAACTTGGCATTCTATTAAGCTTCATGTGAAAAAACCACCAAAGATTAAATTTTTTTAAAAACACCAAGCGAGGGCATTGCTAAAGTCTACAAGCTGCACACGTCAAAGTAAAGTCTACATCTTCTGACAAGTTAGCTATCTTCCTGCAGCTGCAACCACAAACTTCACTGATAGAAAAGAACGTCTGGCTCAACAAGATTCATCCCTATGTCATTCCACTTATATCAATATTAATATAGAATCGAAATGGGTGCTCTTCTACAAGGCTATAAGAATATACTTCTACTCACCATATATATTGAACCTACAAGCGAGCATTATCATTTCCAAAAAATTGATAGATGCAATTAGATATGGAAACACACTTGAGTCAGAATTTGAATAAAACCATTCAACAGGTCCATGGAAATTTGCAGTACATTACCTGGGTCACAAAGACCACGAGAGCTTCCAACCTCTCCATGGCATTAGCCACCTGTGGGACATAACTACCTTCACCCAGTTGACCAGCTGCAACAGTCTCAGCCAGAGTTTGTTGGAGCTTATCCATACCTTGAGAAAGAGCATCTTCTGCTTGTTGACATGATTGTGCAAGGTTGCAAACTTCCGTAAATTGTTGGTCTGCCAGGGGATCAAGATGAGGCACAAGAACCTGTAATTTCGTATAGAAAACAGAATTTATTTATTTAATTAATTACTTTTTTCTCTTTTTATTAATCAAACAAGAAATTGTAAAATATTGAGGACAAGGTGTCCTCTAAAGGAAAAGAACAAAAGACCAAAACCATCCTTTACCTACACCAGACAACTACAAAAATATCCAAAACAACAGTGGAAGACATTAAGAAACGGCAGAATTCCAATTTGAGAAAATAACAGAAAACTTCTGACCAAAAATTAAAAAAGAAAATAACAGAAAATGAACTCTCTCTAAACTCTGATGACAAAGAGGCCCAAAGACGTGCCCAAGAACCTGTAATCAGCATATATTTATGAACTAGCTTTATGATATACTCAATTATGGAACTTAGTGTTGAAAGAATATGCAAAATGAAATGCATTTAGCTGTCAAAGGTATCAAGAACTGTAATGGATGGCCTGCCTCCAACCTGCCCCTCCTTAGCAAAAAGAAAAAAGAGAAAAAGGGAAAGGAAAAAGAATTGACCCCAATAGGAAGATATCCAGCTGTCATAATTTCATTAGCAACATACAGACCCAAGCAAAACCCAAAACGATTAATCACAAAGGCCGAGCGTCATACAGCAGTAATTTGTGGCAGAAAAGTATTATATAGTACAACAATAATGCAAGCATTTCATACTTGGGATATTGTTCTGAATTCAAGGCCTTGTATTGGTCAAGTAGACCTATAAAAGCCTTCAAAGGCTTAATCATGTTGGCCAAGCATCATACAATAGAACAATAATTCTTGCCAAAAGCATTATATTAGTAATTGATATGATCACTGCATCATAGGCTTTGCACAACATCAATACAAGCATGTAATACTTGGGTTTGTTAAATCTGTGCTCACATGCATGCTTGTAGCTGTGTATGTATGTATGCCAAGCATGCAATGATATACATTATAATGTGAAAAGCTTTAACTTATTTAATATAAGTATTAATAAATGCTGCACTAATTGTGCAACATAGACTTAATTTTAAGATTCCTCCAAAAATAAATTAATGCATCAATTCTTATTCCCTTGCATCCTGCAATTTTCCTTTCCTTTTTTAATGGGTATTTCTACTATCATACAAGTTTTACTGCACCAGTCAAGTTTAGGGAACAAAAAATGCATTATCTTCGCTTAATGACATGAATCAAACCATATGTTACCTTAAGAATCTCTGAAGGGCGAAACCCTCCAATCCATGAGAAAAACCGTTCAGCTGATGTTTTCCACATTCCAGACATCACATAGAAAACATCAGCTTTTGCAGCAGTTGACTTCATGCTGAAAAGTTCAAAATAGTGACTCATGCTGCTATCTACAAGAAACTGAAGCTCTATTTCACTTATATGGGCATGCAGAGCAGTCCTGAGTTCACAAATCTGCCTATTCTGTTCTTCCACCCAGTGCCCATACTCCATCTCAAATGCAGCAACACGTGGACCTGGAGTTTCCAATTTTAGAATACAAAAACATGAAAGGAAAAAAAAAGGAAGCAAAGTTTGTAATACAATAGGAAAATTTAATGGAAGAAATCTACGCATAAAGATATATATATATATATATATAGGGATTTTCTCAGGTGAGGATGACTGCATTTTTTTTATTTTGATGACACAAACAAAGAGTGGACAAAGTGCAGACAGTGTGTGGACATAGATGATGTGTTTGCAACAAGTTCTAATGTGTTGCAGCAAGTTTTGCAATTTTGTATCCACACATTGTCCGCCTATTGTCCGCCTTTTGTCCGTATCCGCAAACTTTAAAATTTGTGAGCATCCATATATATATATATATACAAGCTGCTTCTTAAATGAATGACTGGACACTATCTATTGTCTGGATGCAACCTCTGAGAGTGATGCGGACCGAGGGGGCATGATGTATTTATTTTCAGAATTGGATCAGTCAGAACCTTGTTTCTGGTTTTTAGATTTCGGTTTTTGGCAGCTAAAACCCGAGAGTTAAAATCTAAAATGTATGCTCTAAACGGCGATTCTACACCCTAAAGTAATCAACCCTGTGGAAATTGAGATATAAAACTAAACAAAAAAAAAAAAAAATCACTGCATATCGATTGGGGCTAGCAAAACCTAAACAACAATTTCCGTGACAATCGATTTATCGGCATTGCTTCCTGAACTGTAAAAAGCCCGGACTATTGTATATTATTATTGTAGGTTAGGGTTAGTTTAGATATTTCACTTATTATTTAGGGTTGTAGATTAAACATTTCTAAATCAAAAGGTTCACAAAAGATTGCAATTTCTCACTGTATTGTTATTATGGTAAATCATAGACTTTATTATAGCCTTTTTCACACATAGTTGATGATGAAATCTGACAACAGAGCACTTACCCATTCTCATCACAATATCAATAAAAACTCAAAACCAGAAAGGCTAAAAAAGGAAAAGAAAAGAAAAACCTAACACATTTTTGAATTTTATTGCGTAGATTCTAAAATGCTTAAGCTACCGACCACCCAAAGTTTCATATACAACACTACAATGCATATCAACATTTTACTTTGAGGAGATAAAACTAAAGATATGGCAGAAAGCACACTAATAAGCAAACCTAACAAACCTGAGTTTATAGTGCTAGAGAATCCCAATGGATTAGCATCCAACCCACTGCCAATATAAAGACCCTGCAGAAAAACATCCATTGCTTCTATAATTTACAAGGGAATAAGTTATAATATTTTTCTTTAGGATCTAGTAATAAACTACATAAAAGCAAAGCTAATCTTCCTGACCTGTTGCCTTGCTCGGTCAAGCTCTTGCTCTAATTGAATAAGCTTCAAACGACTTGTTTCTAACTGCTGAACATAGGCCTGTATAGAAAACATCATCAGTCCATTAAGCCACTTGTTGCATGTATGATATCTTTTCAAATGTATACAACTTCCTACCTTCTTTCGCATCCGGCTTTTACGAGCAGCCTCCCGATTTTGTGCAAGACGTCTTTGCACCTATACATTTTAACACATAAGATTTGACTAAAGTATAAGCTGCTGGTACTAAATTTTTCAGTGTTAACCTCCAAAAATGAAATACTACAACAGGCATTCTAAGTTCATGAGTTAATTACTCAACCAATAAACAAAAAATACAAGCAGTTAACTGGAAGAATACAGTAAATCTTAAGTTCACAAACATAAAGTTGAGTCATCAACTGGTAAACAAATATGACCAAATCACATAAATATTGAAATCCACTCCAAAAGTAATCAGACGGTTCACAAATAAAATTTACAAATATTAGAAGGGCCATTAAATAGCAACATTACAAGTAGTAAACTAACCACTTTTTCTTTTTCTTTTTAATCTACACCTCAAAACCAAGCCTTGGCTGTGAGGTTTGCACAAAATATACTATCTAGTGTATAAGATTTAAAAGGTGACCAAGACCAATATGAGAGAACAAGCTAAGGTCCAGCACCCCAAGCCCCAAGAAAAATAAATGGCACTCTTTAATCCATCTTCCCACAAACAGAGACCACATTACATGTGCATACTACTTATTTACAACATCCAACAAGAAAACAATACACTATGGCTAAGCATATCAAGGGGACATTCATGGATATGAATTATATATGAATTGTATATAAGAAATCAATCAATTATAAGAAGAAATTTCATTGTCGCTTAAAAGGACTAGGTTATTAGTTTTAGGAAGTTAGGAGTGATCTGCCAGTTCAGTGAAATTTTAATTAGGCAACCTAGGTCTGTAGGTCAGTACATTGAGCCACATGTTTAGTTAGAGAAAGAAAGAGAACACAATGAGAGTGAGGCAGACGCTCAATCTTTCTTACCTTTTCAGTAGGTTTAGTTGATTCTTGATCAAACTTGCTAGAAGGTCCCAGGATTCCATGAGAAGCATCCTCTGACTAGAGAAATTTAATAATAACACAATAGCTCAGCAAATAGATTAATAGGGCTCCAAGAAACAAGAACCAAAACCATTAATTAAAAAATGTTCACCTGATTATCTAGTTGAGTGTCCGCATCCACAATCATAGAAGCAGAGGCATTCAAATTACCATTACTCTTAAAGCTTTCTCCCCACATGCTAATCTGGTGAATAGGCTCGTAGGCACCCATCCTTCTTGTGGTGACAAACTGGGTGGATGGAGAGTTCATGCTTGTTCAACTGCCAATGGAGGTAACCCAATGAGTTTTTGTCATAAAAGCATGTGATGTATAACCTAGAAGAATTTTCAGAGAGAGACAAAAGAGAAAAGGAGAAGGAGAGGGAGAGAGAGAAAGAGAGAGGGGAAACTATACGTCTGCAATCTCAATCAGTATGCCAAAAACTGAAATCAAACTGAAATACGGCCTATTTATGCACGCAGTCCAATAAAAATAATAAAATACAGCAATTACAGAAGTAGAAAAAAATAAAAAACTAAATTTTATAATCTAAAACTAAAATCTATAAAAGGCAGCCTAAATTCCATCCTTGCATCTACGCTTGAAACAACTCAACAAGTACAAATATCCTTGTCGCGATCCCCATTAGCATGAGTGCATGACTCACAGTCAACAAAAGGCCAATATTTGTTTAAAATTTTTATCAAATAGTACAATGTTAATATAATAACAACACTGTGGCTACAGATGGCCAGAAAAGAATCAAGTATGCAATACCTCAACAACAACAATCCAGTAACAGAAGTTATGAACCTGGATGCACCATCAACATACAGAATTGAAATAAAAGAGATGGACAAACAAGAGGAAGGACGAACATGTAAATGATTTTCTGAAGTTCCGGCTTTTAGACCAGAGGACTTTGAGTTCCATTACAACATATCTTCAATGTCCAGATAAGCAAAAGGGCTACAGTTTCATGGTGTCCTTTGAAAAATCACACCAAACCCACAAGTCCGAAGTTACGAAAATACATACTGATCACAAAAACATGGTCCTCTATCAACAGCAGAAAATTAACAGCTTTCAGCTTTCATTGTGATGGGATGACAACGTTACTGAATAAAGAAAGTGTGAACATTGAACATAAAGACGACAAAAGAATTAACAATACGAGGAGAAGTTGGGGGAATTCGAAAAATCGATGGATGTTCGAAAAATCAGGATTCCATTCGCCTTTTCATAATGGAATTTTAGAAAAGAAAAAAACAATTGCAAGCCATATTTAGCACTTTGCAGGTTACAAATTCCGAATTCCAAAAGCCAATATGTAAGAGTTTAACCATTCCCAACGTCCCTCCACTTTCAAATTAAAGAATTCGAAACCATGATTAGAAAACCTATATGATAAAAGTTTCAGTACACGATAAACCGCCCCAGATATTCCGAAGACACTCTGCTTTTCCTAATCAGCACACAGAAGTAAAGAGAAAACTGAAAACTAAGAAATATGTGTCCATGAAGAGAAGTTGCTCAAATTCCAAAGTTACACTTGCATCCTTTTCTTACTTCCTTCATCAAATCCATGCGAACCCAAAAACAATAATAATCACAATAAAACAGAGGAAAACAAGTAACAGAGGACTGAAGTAGGAAAACTTCTACTTTCTTAAGCCAAGCTGAAGCTTCCTTGCATTAATAACCAAAAACCGCAAAACCCCAAAACTCGATCTTCCTTTTACTTTATTTTGCTCCCCTTTCTCGGCAACCAAACAATCCAAAACGGATTTTAAAGACTAAAAAAAACAAAAACAGAAACAAAAAGCAAAAACTAAACCTTTGAAAGGCTACTTTGAGGAAGCTTTATTCTTCCCGCTCTAAATTCAAGCACAGCGAGCACGAAGACCAGGCCTTTAGCAAAGTCCCAATTGAAACCCTAGCTCTTTCTCTGAGTCTCATCATCTCGCGAAGAATCAACTGGGAACACGACAGCTTATTAGGAATCCATCCAAACTTTTTAATCCCTATTCTAATCTCTCATTAAGATATTAATAGATTTCTTTATTACAATTATTGAACATTTTTTTTTCTCTAGATTTTTAATTATATATTTTTTTAACAAAGAAATTTGTATTTTTCTGTGAGTGTGAGTGCGAGTGTTATACAGAGAGAAACTCAGAGTCAAAGATAACACATAAGCTGATGAAATTTGAAGAGCGTCGTAATCCTCATCCTTTCCCACTATAATATCCCACCACTGCTAATGTGCGCACCAGGTGGATCCGTTTTCTACGCTTCACTTAACCTGCGCACTCCCCGCGATTGTTCCGCTGACGTCAGTTTCCGGCAGGACATTTCACCGGGGGTCTGGGATTTGCGGGAGGGAATGGGATGAATGTTTGGGTTGAGGAGCGGGTTTGACGTGGACGCGCGGCGTGGGCGCGTGGACAGTGGCGTGGGTGAAGTGAGAGTTGATTATTTCGCGGGAATGGAGTGGCAGTTTGGAAAGGATGAGGGCTCCGTGTGGTGGGTCGCGCCTTGGGTTGGGGTTGTGTTTTGGGGACCTTTTTTGTTTTACGTCCAATTGTTTCTGGTTTTTGTTTGACTTTTATAGAGTGGGAATAGTAACGGCTACTTGATCCTCTTTTGGCACCAATTCAGATTTTAGAATTTCTAATATGGTCTGTCTCCACAATTATCAACCCATCCATCGATCAATCAATCAATCAATCCATTTTGTGAACTTTTGTATAGCTTTTTAAGTACAGATCGATTTAACATTTTGGTTTAATTTTTTGATTTTGTGTGTTAAAATCTATAATATAAATTTTAAATTGCTATTGTTAATACGTCAGAACTACGCGTCATATAAATGAAATTTGATTTTTTTATTTTTAAAAATAGTGTTGTTGGACATTTTATTAAATCAAATTCACTCATATAAATCTAACGACTTATTATTTTAAGCATCAACAGCATCATAAATCGTTAAATTTAAATGAGTGGATTTGATTTAATGAAAGCACCAATAACATCATTTATAAAGACAGAAAAACTAAATCTGTAAAAATGAAAATGACGAGACTTGAGTAATTTTCATATTCTTGTTTACCTAGACATGGGCTAAGGAAAATGCCCAAATGACTAGAAATGCTTCCATAGGCCCAAAAGGTCTAGTAGATGGAACGTAGACCAAACATAAGCTCGTGACCCAAAGAACCAAGGCCAATGAGGCTTGGTGACTCATAGAAGCGTGGCTAAGTTAGGCTTGGCTTAGACACAAGTTATAGTCTGTGATGCATTATGGGTTAACACCCATGGATATGAGTACTCAATATCATATAGGCACAAGGCCTATGTGGGCATTGGTGCAACAAGCATGCAAGGCTAAGGAAAAACTAGCCTCGGCACTAATAGAAGGCACAAGTCTAATGATATAGCCTTAGGGCTTCATTGTAGGAGAGTCTCAAAGGCCTACAACCAGGGGATGTCTTGGGAAGGAGGCGGTCTAGAGAGACCCGATACTGGTGTCAACCCAGGATGGCACTTGGGGACCCATGGAATCCCAGGTGGTGAGGTCTGTAGGCGATTAAGGTGGAGTGAATGGACTTCTTGTTTAGAAGGCCCAACTTACACGAGAGTTAACTTAAGAGGAGGCGTGTTCTACTTGAACAAGGAGTCACATCCAGTCCTAAACTAAGACTTAGGCGGCAAGTTATCAAGAACCCTAATTGGACAAAGACTAGGAGACCATCAGCCAATCACTATAAATAGGGCACGCTAGTCCCAGGTAATATATGCAATCCTAGCTTTCTAAATTACTCTAAAGGTGTGATAGTATCGAAGGGTTCTTGGTCGATACCACACCGATGCGCCCTTACTCTTAATGTTCTATGTCTTGGGGCCCGTTTGGATTCTTGAATTTGGATTTGGATTTTGATTTCAAATTTATGCATTTGAAATCCATGAAATTGAAATCCCTAGATTTGAAATTCTATTGTTTGGATACAAAATTTAAAAGTGAGGATTTCATCAAGTATTTCAATTTTTTTTGTTGACAATTTAAGAATTGAAATATATGATTAAAAATAAAAAAAGTCGTCGGAATGTGGCTGGAAAATTCGCTGGAGAGTGGCCGGAAAAGTCGTCGGAGGGTGGCTGAAAAAGTCACCGGAAAGTTGCCGAAGGTGGCCGGAAAAGTCGTAGGAAAGTCACCGGAGGTGGCCGGAAAAGTCACCGGAAAGTCACCGTCGGTGGCCGGAAAAATCGCCGAAAAGTCACCGAAGGGAGGTGGGCGGTGGTCGCCGGCAATTGTGGCGGGAGGTGAGGGAAAGAGAGAAAGAGTAGGATGGTGGGATTTCAAATATCTAGTTGGAGAAGGTATTTGAAATTCATGGATTTAGCCCTCTCAAATCCATTTTGGATTTGGGCCAAATCCAAATACATTCCTTTAAATTATTCCAAATAGGTGAATTTGGATTTGGAGAGCTCAAATCCAAATCCAAATCCAAATCCAAATCACCCCTTATCCAAACGGGGCCTTAGTGTATGGGATAGGAGGAGATTGACGTGGTGATCGATATAGGCCTTAACGTGGACGTCAGAGGCCAGGTTGTTTGCGTGACAAAGTTTGTGCATCAATAGCTATTATATACATTAAAGTAAACATTTACTCCTACTAGAAATGAGAAGAAAAATGGAAAAGAATTGATGATCAAAACAGTAGAGCTTCTGGTAGTATAGATTGTTTGGCGTAGTTATTTGTAGCTCTAGATAATTTTCGTCTATATGCACACACCCATATATACATATAGGAGAAGAATATTCAGCGTTGTGAAGTGGGGGTTGATTATTTCACGAGAAGCTAGGCATAATGCATGCCTTAATTAGTTCTGTAATTTGATTCTGGTTTGTAATTTAACTTCTTCCCTTGAAATTTTGGTACTGCCATTCATATTTGATCCTGAGGATATGAAATCTCCACCCAAGGAATATGACTTCATTGAACAAGAGCATTGAGATGCGTTTTGTTGCTGGCCGAGTAACTAACAAGTTTATGGTTGTGTTTAGTTTGAATTATTACCACATACGTATTGAAAGGGTTGATAACTTTGGTTCCTTGTATTTAATTGCATATACTAAATGAGGCTCAAAGCAAAAGGATTGCAAAGAAGAAATATCACCATAAATTGTCGCGAAAATGATTTATTGAAGTACTTACAAAGAGAGGATGACAACTAACACTATGAGAACATGAAGAAAACTAAAAGAACAAGAAAAACAGAGATCATTATGTTGTTCATAGTTAGCCTACAAAAAAGGTTTTAAGAAAAAAATTATATAATATATATTTAGTAGAAAATGTAATCGGGAACAATGCCAGAATTGAATTAGATCGTTAGGATAAGAAGTGTAGCTCCTTTTTCAACAAAAAAAAAAAAGAGAAAAGGGTGTAAGCTTTTCCTAAAATAACAAAAACAAAAAAAGTAAGTGTAAGCTTTTATAGACCATTATGGATAAGAGGATTGTGTAATCCATCTTATGGTCGATATTATTGTCTGAACCAGTACAAGCTGCACAGCCTGCACTTTAAATAAATCTACTTGTCATACTTTAGAATAGAAATTTCAATCAAAAAGAAAGAAATCTCTTTAGACTCACTTTTACCTATATCCATATCTGTGAAGACCAAACAGATTTAATACCAAAAACACAAAAGACCAAAAGAGAATTTGTGGGCCCTGTCTGTTCTTCCGAAAAGCAATACACATCCGTCCACAAATTTAAGTTTGGAAAAAAAATAAACATATTATCTTAGGAGTTAGACTAACCTCTTTGAGCTTTTTTTTTTTTTTTTTTTCCCAGACATAATATTGTTAGTAGTTCCTATCTTTAGCACATGTTTGATAGACTTTTAAACACTGATAATTTTTGTTTGAATTTATGGTGCAATAAAGTAGGAGAGGGTTTTTTATCAAAAAATCGAAAAAGACGGACCACCAAACCGATTGGTTTAGTTCTTGTTTTTTTTAAAATTTGTATCAGTTGTAATACCGAACCGAACCGAGACAGATCAGTTTCAAAACGATGTTGGAAAGCCTAAACTAGGGGTTTACCAAAACCGAACTGATCACCATCTTAGCCGCACAGTATGTATGGACCGGATTGATTGTATAGTTGGGCCTCACATAGACCATATTTGGCCCAAGCCCACCCCAGTGGCTCAATGACCATGCACACTCTAAAAGACAACACATTTTTTTTTTTAAATATCACTCTGCAAAAGGAAAAATTGAAAATGATTTGTAAATAACGATCCATATTGCAACGATTGTTACAAGTAACATTTTTTAACAATTTTCATGGAAAAAACAGCTTCATCTTTAGTATTATAAAACTATGAGACACTTTTAGTGTTAAACTATGAGACACTTTTAGTGTTACAGGTTTCACCAAATTTTAAATTTCTATAACAATAATGCTATTCTTATTATATTTTTATACCATATTACGTGTCATTATTGTACTGGTAGAGTATTTCCTTCTTTTTATGATTTTTTTTTGTTATAAAATTATGGTATAAAAATATGATAAGTGTAGCATTGTTATTTCTATAAGTATCCTTCATTTAACCTAATAAATAATGATATAATTGTAAAATTTTAAATTTTAATTAAAATTTTAAAAATAGAAAACACCCTACTACCTTAAAAGGTGGAGAGAGTGATGATAATTTATTAAAAATATAAATATAAAAAAATCACATAATATAAATTTAAATTGACATGTACGGAGCATGTGCGAATAATCTAGTACTCTAACCCAACCCATTGAAATGGAAGCATAGGGACAACTACCTAATCCAATCATTTGCTAATGATTTTCTAAAACCCAAATTACAGCAATTGTTAAATCTTTAATACAAATTATTGATGATGAGCCATTGATGAAATAAAAAGGTTAAAGGTTAAACCTCTCTCTCTCTCTCCCTCCTTCTTTCTCTTTATCCCTCTCTTTCTCTCTCTCTACAAAACCATCAGCTACTGCCGAAACCGATTTCCTCTGATCGAAACCAACCAAAACCGAAATATTATAGTCCGTAACCAACAATTAGTGTTTTGGTGGCAGTTCCATTTTTTGCCATTCCACTGGCGTCGGTTCAGTGGTCTATTCTAGCTAATTGGTTCAGTGGTCTATTCTGGCTAATTGGTTCAGTTACCAAATCGAACCCACCCATAAAATAAAGTATGTCCAGCTGTAACAAAAAAAACACTAAGAATATAACATAGGTGTTTTGGGGTACATTAAAAGGTATTATATGGAATATGCTTTATATTTGTTGGGATAAGTCCAGTCCATACGGGAGATCACTAGAAGGATATAATCCAAGTGACTTAATTGAAGATCTAGAATGATCTTTAATTCATGATGGCTGGCTTGGTTCTAGAGAATTCTTGATGGCAGCCAAATGTTGAATATTGTTGCAAGCTAGAAACTTGTGGAAATATCTAGAGACTAATCAATTCTCCTAGTAGCTAGAAATTTGTGGAAATATCTAGAGACTAATCAATTCTCCAAGTTGCTAGAAGGATCCAAGAGTTGGTGGACTTTTCTCCAAGTTGCTAGAAGGATCCATCCATGGCTATAAAAGGAGGATGAGGCTTGGCATTTAACATCAAGCAATTGAAGCAATCAAGCTAATTGCATTCCGACTACCACTCAAAGTGAGGAGTGAGAGTATAGAGAAAGAGAGAGTGTGAGAGAAGTGAAGTATTTCTTTTGGTGTTTCCTTTAAGGTGTTCATAGCTTGAAGAAGTGGTGATTCCTCTTGTACTCTCTAGGTGTTCATCAAGTCTTGTTCTTAGACTTGGTAAGATCTTTCCGCTGTACCCATTATTTGATATAGTGGAGTTATTCTAATATCGCTGCCCGTGGACGTAGGCACACTGCCGAACCACGTTAAATCCTTGGTGTCCTTATTTACTTTTTCTCTTGCCTATTTCTTTATTGGTTTGAGTTTGTGTTTTTCCCATTCTATCTAATCGATCCTAACAAGTGGTATCAAAGATAGTTTCAAGAATGGAGGAGTCGAATACCATGTTCAAACTCAACCAATCAAATTGGGTGATGTGGAAGACAAGAATGGAGGACATTCTGTATTGCAAGGATTTGCACGAGCCAATTGAAGGTGTTGCAGCGAAGCCACATAATATGTCCGATGCGGATTGGAGAAAGCTGAATAAGAAAGCAGTTGGCACAATCCGACAGTGGGTGGATCATAGCGTGTTTCACCATGTATCCAACGAGACCGATGCCAAAGCACTGTGGTCAAAGTTGGAGTCCTTGTTCGAGAAAAAGACTGCAGCCAAGAAAGCATTCCTAATCAAGGAGTTTGTCAACATGAAGTTCAATGAAGGTGTTAGTGTAGCAGTACACCTGAACAACTTCCAGAATATTATCAACCAGCTGACTACTATGGGCATGAGTATTGACGACGAGCTGCAAGCACTAATGCTACTTGGATCGTTGCCAGATAGCTGGGAGACATTCGTAGTAACTGTAAGTAACTCTGCTCCTAATGGTGTTTTGTCTATGGATAATGTTAAAGACAACATGTTTAATGAAGAGACAAGGAGAAAGACTTCAAACACCAAAAATAGTCAAGTCTTTATTATGGAGAATAGAGGTCGAAGCAAGAGCCCAAGCCGATCCAAGACAAGGTTCAGAGGTACCTGTCACCACTGTGGCAAGGAAGGCCATATGAAGAAGAACTGTCGAGTTTGGATAAGAGAACAGAAGGAAGGCATGAAGAACAAATTTCAGAAGAAAGATGACAACAACAACACTACTGCCACCTTGACTAACAATGAGGTGGAGATCCTTTCTCTTGGAGAAGAGTGCCTACATGTGGATGATCAAGGAAGGTGGAGATCCTTTCTCTTGGAGAAGAGTGCCTGCGTATGGATGATCAAGGAGTTGAGTGGATCATCGATACTGGTGCGTCTTACCACGCTACTTCTCATCTAGAGTTNGGTGCGTCTTACCACGCTACTTCTCATCTAGAGTTCTTCACTAATTACAGAAAAGGTGACTTTGGTACAGTAAAGATGGGCAACACCAGTTACTCCAAGATTTTGGGAATTGGTGACATCACTCTTCAGACAAATCTCGGCTACAAGTTAATGTTGAAAGATGTAAGGCACGTTGCTGATCTACGCCTCAACTTAGTGTCTGGAATCGCTCTTGATCGCCAAGGTTTTGAGAGTCACTTTGCAAATGGCAAGTGGAAGCTCACAAAGGGGTCGATGGTGGTCGCTAGAGGAAAGGCTTGCTGCTCACCTCTGGCAAAGAAGTCACTCATTCCCTTTGCCAAAGGTCGCCAAGGTTTTGAGAGTCACTTTGCAAATGGCAAATGGAAGCTCACAAAGGGGTCGATGGTGGTCGCTAGAGGAAAGGCTTGCTGCTCACTCTACAAGACATGTGGAAAGATCATCAAAGATGAGTTAAATGTCGTGGATGATTCTTCTCCAGATCTATGGCATAAGAGGCTAGGCCACATCAGTGAGAAAGGCCTACACGTTCTGGCAAAGAAGTCACTCATTCCCTTTGCCAAAGGTATGCCATTAAACTCTTGTGTTTATTGTTTATATGGCAAGCATCATAAAGTAAGTTTTTCTAGATCCTCCACAAAGAAAGAAAATTTGCTTGATCTTGTACATTCTGATGTATGTGGTCCAATGGAGGTGGAATCATTGGGTGGTAATAAATACTTTGTTTCTTATATTGATGACGCTTCACGCAAAGTTTGGGTATATTTGATGAAGTCAAAAGATCAGGTATTTCAAACTTTTCAGCAGTTTCATACCATGGTGGAAAGAGAGACAGGAAGATCTCTTAAGTGTCTCCGTAGTGACAATGGCGGTCAGCAGTTTCATACCATGGTGGAAAGAGAGACAGGTAGATCTCTTAAGTGTCTCCGTAGTGACAATGGCGGAGAGTATACTTCTCATCAGTTTAGAGATTACTGTCTGAAGCATGGTATAAGGCATGAGAAGACGGTTCCTGGCACTCCACAACACAATGGTGTGGCAGAAAGGTATAACCGCACTATCATGGAGAGGGTCAGATGTATGCTGAGGACTGCTAAATTACCCAAACACTTCTGGGCCGAAGCTGTGAGGACTGCCTGCTATCTAATCAACAGATCTCCATCAGTACCGTTGGGTCTTGAAGTTCCAGAGAGAGCTTGGACATGCAAAGATGTATCCTACTCTCATCTGAAGGTGTTTGGTTGCAAAGCCTTTGCACACGTGCCCAAAGAACAGAGAACAAAGCTGGACGACAAGACAATTCCTTGCATCTTCCTTGGTTATGGAAATGAGGAATTCGGCTATCGGCTGTGGGACCCGAAGCAGAAGAAATTTATAAGAAGCAGAGATGTTATCTTCCATGAAGATGAGACTTTTGATTCAGACAAGCAAGAACCAAGACGGCCAGTCAGAAGCATTGACGCATCACAACAAGCTACAACAAATGAAGTTGAACAAGCAGAAGTTGAAGAGATGCCTGGAGAGAGAGATGACGAGACGCCTCCAGACATTACTAATCAGGGGGAGCACAATCAGGAGGAGCCTGATCAGGGGGAGCCTGAACAAAGAGAGCCGCCAGCTCAACAAGAAAATCCAAGAGTACCTGAACCCAGAAGATCCACTAGAGAACGTAAGACATCTACCAAGTATCCTTCATCAGAGTATATTTTGCTGACCAGCGATGGAGAACCTGAGACCTTTGAGGAAGCCAAGTCTCATAAAGACAGTGATAAATGGATGAAGGCTATGGAGTCAGAGATGAACTCTCTACTGAAAAATGGCACTTATGAGTTGGTAGAGCTTCCAAAAGGTAGAAAAACACTCAAGAACAAGTGGGTATATAAGCTAAAAAGAGATGCGAACGAAAAGCTGACAAAGTACAAGGCTCGCCTGGTGGTCAAAGGATTTGGGCAGAAGAAAGGTATTGACTTTAATGAGATCTTCTCTCCTGTTGTGAAAATGACCTCCATCTGTGTTATCTTGGGTCTGACAGCATGCATGGATCTTGAGCTGGAGCAGTTGGACGTCAAAACTGCATTTCTTCATGGTAATTTGGAAGAAGAAATATACATGGAGCAACCTGAGGGATTCAAAGTCCAAGGGAAAGAATACATGGTTTGTGAACTAAAGAAAAGCCTATATGGCTTGAAGCAAGCGTCAAGGCAGTGGTATAAGAAGTTCGACTCATTCATGGTGGGTCATGGGTACAAGAGAACTAACGCCGATCCATGTGTTTACATCCGACACTTCCCTGGTGGTAATTTCATTATCCTATTGCTCTATGTTGATGATATGTTAATTGTTGGACAAGATGCCATCATGATTCGCAGGTTAAAAGAAGATTTATTCAAGTCCTTTGACATGAAGGACTTAGGACCTGCTAAACAAATCTTGGGCATGGAGATCGTTCGTGATAGAAAAGCAAAGAAGCTATGGTTGTCACAAGAGAGGTACGTTGAACGGGTGCTTGAAAGGTTCAACATGAAAAGAGCTAAATCGGTGAGCTCACCTCTAGCTAGTCATTTCAAACTCAGTAAGAAGTCATGCCCAAAGACAGAAGAAGAAAAAGAGAAGATGGCCTCTACACCTTACTCTTCGGCAGTGGGGAGTCTTATGTATGCTATGGTGTGTACAAGGCCAGATATAGCCCATGCAGTTGGAGTTGTGAGCAGATTTCTCTCTAATCCAGGAAAAGAACATTGGGAAGCGGTAAAATGGATTCTCAGATATTTGAGAGGTACTTCTAAAGTATGCTTGTGCTTTGGTGGTTCCAACCAATATTGGAGGGTTTTTCAGATTCAGACATGGCCGGTGACCTCGATGGTAGAAAGTCCACTTCTGGGTACTTGTTTACCTTTGCAGGGGGAGCCGTCTCATGGCAATCTAAGTTACAAAAGTGCGTGGCTTTATCCACAACAGAAGCAGAGTATATTGCTGCTACTAAAGCTAGTAAAGAAATATTGTGGTTAAAAAGATTTCTCCAAGAGTTGGGGATAAAGCAAGATGAATATGTGGTTCACTGTGATAGTCAAAGTGCGCTTGATTTAAGCAAGAATACCACATTTCATTCTCGCACCAAGCACATCGAGATCCGCTACCATTGGATAAGAGAAGCTATTGAGAACAAGTTGTTGCAATTGAAGAAGATTCACACAGACAAGAATCCGTCTGACATGCTCACAAAGATTGTTCCTAAACAGAAGCAAGAGTTCTGTATCAAGGCAATTGGGATGCACTCCAAGTAATTTGGAGTCATGAATGGTATTCCTCCCTCATGGTCTGGAGGGGGAGATTGTTGGGCTAATTAAATATCCAGCCCATGTTCTACAGAAGCTTGTAGAATACTCTCCATTCTTAAGTTGGTGGAATTATCTAGAGAACTCCACAAAGCAAGAATATTGGTGCAAGCTAGAAACTTGTGGAAATATCTAGAGACTAATCAATTCTCCAAGTTATCCAAGAATTGGTGGACTTTTCTCCAAGTTGCTAGAAGGATACATCCATGGCTATAAAAGGAGGATGAGGCTTGGCATCGTGCGTCCCAAAACTCTCGTTGTGGTCCGAACATCGTGGTAAGGTCCATTCCCATGACCTTCATGTTGGGCTAATTAAATATCCAGCCCATGTTCTACAGAAGCTTGTAGAATACTCTCCATTCTTAAGTTGGTGGAATTATCTAGAGAACTCCACAAAGCAAGAATATTGGTGCAAGCTAGAAACTTGTGGAAATATTTAGAGACTAATCAATTCTCCTAGTAGCTAGAAACTTGTGGAAATATCTAGAGACTAATCAATTCTCCAAATTATCCAAGAGTTGGTGGACTTTTCTCCAAGTTGCTAGAAGGATCCATCCATGGCTATAAAAGGAGGATGAGGCTTGGCATTTAACATCAAGCAATTGAAGCAATCAAGCTAATTGCATTCCGACTACCACTCAAAGTGAGGAGTGAGAGTATAGAGAAAGAGAGAGTGTGAGAGAAGTGAAGTATTTCTTTTGGTGTTTCCTTCAAGGTGTTCATAGCTTGAAGAAGTGGTGATTCCTCTTGTACTCTCTAAGTGTTCATCAAGTCTTGTTCTTAGACTTGGTAAGATCTTTCCGTTGTACCCATTATTTGATATAGTTGAGTTATTCTAATATCACTGCCCGTGGACGTAGGCACACTGCCGAACCACGTTAAATCCTTGGTGTCCTTATTTATTTTTTCTCTTGCCTATTTCTTTATTGGTTTGAGTTTGTGTTTTTCCCATTCTATCTAATCGATCCTAACAAGTGGTATCAGAGCTAGTTTCAAGAATGGAGGAGTCAAATACCATGTTCAAACTCAACCAATCAAATTGGGTGATGTGGAAGACAAGAATGGAGGACATACTGTATTGCAAGGATTTGCACGAGCCAATTGAAGGTGTTGCAGCGAAGCCAGATAATATGTCCGATGCGGATTGGAGGAAGCTGAATAAGAAAGTAGTTGGCACAATCCGACAGTGGGTGGATCATAGCGTGTTTCACCATGTATCCAACGAGACCGATGCCAAAGCATTGTGGTCAAAGTTGGAGTCCTTGTTCGAGAAAAAGACTGCAGCCAAGAAAGCATTCCTGATCAAGGAGCTTGTCAACATGAAGTTCAATGAAGGTGTTAGTGTAGCAGTACACCTAAATAACTTCCAAAATATTATCAACCAGTTGACTACTATGGGCATGAGTATTGACGACGAGCTGCAAGCACTAATGCTACTTGGATCATTGCCAGATAGCTGGGAGACATTCATAATAACTGTAAGTAACTCTGCTCCTAATGGTGTTTTTATCATTGCCAGATAGCTGGGAGACATTCGTAGTAATTGTAAGTAACTCTGCTCCTAATGGTGTTTTATCTATGGATAATGTTAAAGACAACATGTTTAATGAAGAGACAAGGAGAAAGACTTCAAACACCGAAAATAGTCAAGTCTTTATTATGGAGGATAGAGGGAGGAGCAAGAGCAGAGATCCAAGAGGTCGAAGCAAGAGCCCAAGCCGATCCAAGACAAGGTTCAGAGGTACCTGTCACCACTGTGGCAAGGAAGGCCATATGAAGAAGAACTGTAGAGTGTGGATAAAAGAACAAAAAGAAGGCATGAAGAACAAATCTCAGAAGAGAGATGACAACAACACTACTGCCACCTTGACTAACAATGAGGTGGAGATCCTTTCTCTTGGAGAAGAGTGCCTGCATGTGGATGATCAAGGAGTTGAGTGGATCATCGATACTGGTGCGTCTTACCACGCTACTTCTCATCTAGAGTTCTTCACTAATTACAGAAAAGGTGACTTTGGTACAGTAAAGATGGGCAACACCAGTTACTCTAAGATTTTGGGAATTGGTGGCATCACTCTCCAGACAAATCTCGGCTACCAGTTAATGTTGAAAGATGTAAGGCACGTTGCTGATCTACGCCTCAACTTACTGTCTGGAATCGCTCTTGATCGCCAAGGTTTTGAGAGTCACTTTGCAAATGGCAAGTGGAAGCTCACAAAGGGGTCGATGGTGGTCGCTAGAGGAAAGGCTTGCTGCTCACTCTACAAGACATGTGGAAAGATCATCAAAGATGAGTTAAATGTCGTGGATGATTCTTCTCCAGATCTATGGCATAAGAGGCTAGGCCACATCAGTGAGAAAGGCCTACACGTTCTGGCAAAGAAGTCACTCATTCCCTTTGCCAAAGGTATGCCATTAAACTCTTGTGATTATTGTTTATATGGCAAGCATCATAAAGTAAGTTTTTCTAGATCCTCCACAAAGAAAGAAAATTTGCTTGATCTTGTACATTCCGATGTATGTGGTCCAATGGAGGTGGAATCATTGGGTGGTAATAAATACTTTGTTTCTTATATTGATGACGCTTCACGCAAAGTTTGGGTATATTTGATGAAGTCAAAAGATCAGGTATTTCAAACTTTTCAGCAGTTTCATACCATGGTGGAAAGAGAGACAGGGAGATCTCTTAAGTGTCTCCGTAGTGACAATGGCGGAGAGTATACTTCTCATCAGTTTAAAGATTATTGTCTAAAGCATGGTATAAGGCATAAGAAGACGGTTCCTAGCACTCCACAACACAATGGTGTGGCAGAAAGGTATAACCGCATTATCATGGAGAGGGTCAGATGTATGCTGAGGACTGCTAAATTACCCAAACACTTCTGGGCTGAAGCTGTGAGGACCGCCTGCTATCTAATCAACAGATCTCCATCAGTACCGTTGGGTCTTGAAGTTCCAGAGAGAGCTTGGACATGCAAAGATGTATCCTACTTTCATCTGAAGGTGTTTGGTTGCAAAGCCTTTGCACACGTGCCCAAAGAACAGAGAACAAAGCTGGACAACAAGACAATTCCTTGCATCTTCCTTGGTTATGGAAATGAGGAATTTGGCTATCGGTTGTGGGACCCGAAACAGAAGAAATTTATAAGAAGCAGAGATGTTATCTTCCATGAAGATGAGACTTTTGATTCAGACAAGCAAGAACCAAGACGGCCAGTCAGAAGCATTGATGCATCACAACAAGCTACAACAAATGAAGTTGAACAAGCAGAAGTTGAAGAGATACCTGGAGAGAGAGATGAGGAGACGCCTCCAGATATTACTAATCAGGGGGAGCACAATCAGGAGGAGCTTGATCAGGGGGAGCCTGAACAAAGAGAGCCACCAGCTCAACAAGATAATCCAAGAGTACCTGAACTCAGAAGATCCACTAGAGAACGTAAGACATCTACCAAGTATCCTTCATCAGAGTATATTTTGCTGACCAGCGATGGAGAACCTGAGACCTTTGAGGAAGCCAAGTCTCATAAAGACAGTGATAAATGGATGAAGGGTATGGAGTCTGAGATGAACTCTCTACTGAAAAATGGCACTTATGAGTTGGTAGAGCTTCCAAAAGGTAGAAAAACACTCAAGAACAAGTGGGTGTATAAGCTAAAAAGAGATGCGAACGAAAAGGTGACAAAGTACAAGGCTCGCCTGGTGGTCAAAGGATTTGGGCAAAAGAAAGATATTGACTTTGATGAGATCTTCTCTCCTGTTGTGAAAATGACCTCCATCCGTGTTATCTTGGGTCTGGCAGCATGTATGGATCTTGAGCTGGAGCAGTTGGACGTCAAAACTGCATTTCTTCATGGTAATTTGGAAGAAGAAATATACATGGAGCAACCTGAAGGATTCAAAGTCCAAGGGAGAGAACACATGATTTGTAAACTAAAGAAAAGCCTATATGGCTTGAAGCAAGTGCCAAGGCAGTGGTATAAGAAGTTCGACTCATTCATGGTGGGTCATGGGTACAAGAGAACTAACGCCGATCCATGTGTTTACATCCGACACTTCCCTGGTGGTAATTTCATTATCCTATTGCTCTATGTTGATGATATGTTAATTGTTGGACAAGATGCCATCATGATTCGCAGGTTAAAAGAAGATTTATTCAAGTCCTTTGACATGAAGGACTTAGGACCTGCTAAACAAATCTTGGGCATGCAGATCGTTCGTGACAGAAAAGCAAAGAAGCTATGGTTGTCACAAGAGAGGTATGCTGAACGGGTGCTTGAAAGGTTCAACATGAAAAGAGCTAAATCGGTGAGCTCACCTCTAGCTAGTCATTTCAAACTCAGTAAGAAGTCATGCCCAAAGACAGAAGAAGAAAAAGAGAAGATGACTTCTACACCTTACTCTTCGGCAGTGGGGAGTCTTATGTATGCTATGGTGTGTACAAGGCCAGATATAGCCCATGCAGTTGGAGTTGTGAGCAGATTTCTCTCTAATCCAGGAAAAGAACATTGGGAAGCGGTAAAATGGATTCTCAGATATTTGAGAGGTACTTCTAAAGTATGCTTGTGCTTTGGTGGTTCCAAACCAATATTGGAGGGTTTTTCAGATTCAGACATGGCCGGTGACCTCGATGGTAGAAAGTCCACTTCTGGGTACTTGTTTACCTTTGCAGGGGGAGCCGTCTCATGGCAATCTAAGTTACAAAAGTGCGTGGCTTTATCCACAACGGAAGCAGAGTATATTGCTGCTACTGAAGCCAGTAAAGAAATATTGTGGTTAAAAAGATTTCTCCAAGAGTTGGGGATAAAGCAAGATGTATATGTGGTTCACTGTGATAGTCAAAGTGCGCTTGATTTAAGCAAGAATACCACATTTCATTCTCGCACCAAGCACATCGAGATCCGCTACCATTGGATAAGAGAAGCTATTGAGAACAAGTTGTTGCAATTGAAGAAGATTCACACAAACAAGAATCCGTCTGACATGCTCACAAAGATTGTTCCTAAACAGAAGCAAGAGTTCTGTATCAAGGCAATTGGGATGCACTCCAAGTAATTTGGAGTCATGAATGGTATTCCTCCCTCATGGTCTGGAGGGGGAGATTGTTGAGATAAGTCCAGTCCATACGGGAGATCACTAGAAGGATCGAATCCAAGTGACTTAATTGAAGATCTAGAATGATCTTTAATTCATGATGGTTGGCTTGGTTCTAGAGAATTCTTGATGGTAGCCAAATGTTGAATATTGGTGCAAGCTAAAAACTTGTGGAAATATCTAGAGACTAATCAATTCTCCTAGTAGCTAGAAACTTGTGGAAATATCTAGAGACTAATCAATTCTCCTAGTAGCTAGAAACTTCCATCCATGGCTATAAAAGGAGGATGAGGCTTGGCATTTAACATCAAGCAATTGAAGCAATCAAGCTAATTGCATTCCGACTACCACTCAAAGTGAGGAGTGAGAGTATAGAGAAAGAGAGAGTGTGAGAGAAGTGAAGTATTTCTTTTGGTGTTTCCTTCAAGGTGTTCATAGCTTGAAGAAGTGGTGATTCCTCTTGTACTCTCTAGGTGTTCATCAAGTCTTGTTCTTAGACTTGGTAAGATCTTTCCGCTGTACCCATTATTTGATATAGTGGAGTTATTCTAATATCGCTACCCGTGGACGTAGGCACACTGCCGAACCACGTTAAATCCTTGGTGTCCTTATTTACTTTTTCTCTTACCTATTTCTTTATTGGTTTGAGTTTGTGTTTTTCCCATTCTATCTAATCGATCCTAACAATACGGATCTACACAGTTTATCTAAATATGTCCTATACAGATTATTAAGTTAAATAATTGGTGTTGCATATAAACATGGGTTTTAGGATTTGATTCCTTCGAATTTGTTCGTTCAAATATGAAAGTGTGCTTCAAATCGGGAGTTTTCACTTTGATATCAGCAAGTCAATTATTGGAGAAAAGCCATCGGTGGGAGGGGTGTAATGATAGAGTGGAGGGTTTTAAAATTATCTTTTGTTAACAAATTTATTGCGGGGTTGATTGGAGAAAACATAATCGAAATTTTGGTTAAATTAATAGTATAGTTTTATGTGGTTCTTAAGGACACTTGGCAAAATTTTTCAGATCTATATTCATCTCTGGAAGCATAGATAGTAGTATGCTACATACAAAAAGAAAAATTTACAATTCAACTATACATAACTTCTACGGACTACAAATTCTACAAAAGGTGCTTAGAGTGTCAAAATATGGTATGTGCCATAATAATACGGAATTTTCATAGATTACTTAATGCATCTAATAATATATTTTTCATATAAATATTTTAAAAAATCAATATATATATCCTCGTTTAAGTACTACAAAACATAAATCAAATTATAAAAAGAAAAAGATTTTATGACAAAATTATAAACATTTAAACGTACATATGTTCAATTTCTTAAATAAATTTTTCCCCAATTTAGAACCTAAAAAATTACTATATCATCTCTCTTATTGCATCTACAATTTAGAAAAATTTTGTTCAACTCATACGTTAAGATACTCTTTAATTCATTATTTCTATCTCTTTAACTTATTTTAGAACTATTTTACTTTACCTTTACCGTTTATATGCTATCTGTTTTTGTTGATTTCTTTTTTCTTATCTTCTAGACATTAGCTGTATTCGCTGACCATTACTTAAAATGCAAGTTGGCAATTCAACATATAACTTTGCTAATTTGCGCACGAACTAACTTCCTAACATATCTGTACTCAAATAGTAATAACTAATTTCCTAAAAAAATGCAAATCATGATTTGTAAAATTCTACAACAATCTGACATCCGTATTTTTCCAATAGTATAAGGCTCATCATCTTGTTTGTTCCGAGAAGGTGCAGTTTAATTCAAGAAGAAGGCTAAATTGCCTAGAAATTCCTGCTCTGAAAATATCAAAGTGTCCACGAAGACTTGAAAACCTTACAAAAATCACTTACGTCCATGGATCCGTTATTGCTGGTGTTAAATGCCAACAGGGACGGACGCACAGCCATGACGGGGTGGTCAGGTGACCCCCCAACCGCTGGACTGAGAAGCTTTGGGCTTCCCTTCTTTCTGGACGGCAACTCCCCAAGGTTTGGAGGGCGACCCCCCAACGTCGGACGGCGACCCCTTTCCCCTAGGCTTCCTCCTTTGCGCTTTAGCCGGATTGGTTTAGCCCACCTTCGCTGTGCAGTTCTCTACCTTTCAAAGCATTTGAACATTTGAACCACTAAATTAATCTAGTGGTCTTAATAAGACCAACTCAGGAAGCAGTAAAGATTGAAGTGGGAAAGGAAAAACATTAAGCTTACATAAGCAATCAAGAAGAGAGAAGGAGAGAGAGTGAAGGGAGAAAGAAGGTGAACATGCTAACTGTTAGCTTTTCCTTAAAAAATAAAATTGGAAACCAACTGTTAGGCTGTAAAAGTAATTTTTTATCAAAATAGTTTATAACAAAAAAATAAGTAAATGGTGAGGTGGCCTTATTAAGACCACTGGATTAATCTAGTTGTTCTTTTTTTTTACCAAAGATTAATTTAGTTGTTCAAATGCTTGAAAAGGTAAAGAACAGCTGCTAAAAGCAGATGATCTTAATCCTTTTAAAAAAATTATGTCTACCTTGTAAAACTGAAAATTATCCCCATATATGCTTTTTTTATTTGAAAAAAATAGTGAGCTTTTTCACTTCTTACCCGCCATTGTTTTTGCCTTTGAAGCTCAATTTATTCGATTATGGCAAATGATCTCTGCATTTATTTCTTATTCTCACATTTCTGCCCAAGTTTCAATATTTTGTTTTTAAAATATATATTTTTAGTATGAACACATAATATATATATATATATATATATGTATGTGAACTTAAAAACCCGCTAAACTGACATTATTTTGAGTTATTTTCAGCTAGGTGAGACGCCATTTTGAACTAAAATATTTTTTAAGAAAAGACATTAACTAAATACAAACTCAAACCCCAGTCTAATCCCGAAAATCAAATACAAACCCCACTACCCCAAACTCCTACTTCCTCTCCGGCTTTCCCTCCCCTAGCCCAACAATCTCCCCGTTGGTCACCTGACCGGCCCATTACCGCCACTTTACACCATGACCCCAAGTTAAGAATCCTGAATCCATCCCTAAATGCCTGCGTGGCTTTTGTTAATATGAATTTTTTTAATGAATTGTATGCATAAAAAATCCATATAAAACATTTTAATATATTAAAAACTAAAAAACAAAAACTTAAAACTTAAAAAAAAAAAAAAAAACAGCCCCACCAAATGGACCCCACTCCTTATCTTCTTCTTCTTGTTCTTCTGCAACACCCCCCAACGAAACCCACCCCTTTTCTTCTTCTTCTTCTTCAACAACACCCCCTCCCAACAGACCCCGCCAATTTTGTTTTCATTTTTTTGCAACTTCCCCCATCAACTTCATTCTTCACCCATCTCCAACTACATCTTCCCCCTTCCGGTCCTTCTGCTACTCTCATCCTCATCTTCATATGCAAATCCCTTCTTTTATGTGAGTTTTCGACAGAGGGAGAGTGACAAAATGAGAGAGATAGGGATGAGTGAGAGAGTGAAAGAGAGAGATGAAGATGGAAAACAGGACTGGTCTAGTTGGTGTGGGGGAGACCGGCGGGGGGAAGTTTAGGTGCATTGGCGACTGTTTCCGGTGGCTGGGTGGATCTAAATTTTTGTTCCCCCAAACCATTTTTTTAATAGAAACTGAAAGGAAAAAGAAAAAAAAAAATTGGGCTGGGTGTTATCTGTGAGTTTGTGTCGATATTTGAATTCAACAATGGCAGGGGAATCGTTGATGAGCGCAAACGGAAATGGAAACAC